>NMRB01000887.1:164998-192304 GCA_002633025.1 Notospermus geniculatus | reverse complement strand
GGGGGGGGGGGGGGGGGGGGGGGGGGGGGGGGGGGGGGGGGGGGGGGGGGGGGGGGGGGGGGGGGGGGGGGGGGGGGGGGGGGGGGGGGGGGGGGGGGGGGGGGGGGGGGGGGGGGGGGGGGGGGGGGGGGGGGGGGGGGGGGGGGGGGGGGAGTGGGGAGCGCAGCCCAACAGTGTGATGTCACATATTGGACTGGAAATGACGAATGAGCCTGCATAACAAAACAGCCATCACATTTTGTATACAGGATGCAAATGAAATGGTCCATGGACCATTTGTGCTCACTGGGTTGGACATAATATTAATAGTCTAATGACAGAGGGAGGTACATAGTTATGAGCAATCTGGGTCAAGTCATTCCCAGGTAGGACTTTGATGATTTTCGGGTTTAACGCCACCTGGCGGCCATATTGGATATCCGATCGGGCCGAAACTTCACATGGACATAAAGGTCATCTGCAGGGGACACATAGCACATTGGAGCACTTTGGGTTAAGGCGTTCCTGAGTTACAGCACTTTGATGATTTTTGGGTTACGCCCTCTGGTGGCCATGTTTGAAGTCAAATCAGGCCGAAATTTGACATGCATGTAAAGGTCATCTAGGTGGAGGTAAATATCAAATTTGAGCACTCTGCATCAAGCCGTTCCCGAGTAATAGCACTTAATTGATTTTCAGGTTATGTCTAATCGGGCCGAAACTTGGTATTTTTTAAGGTACCCCTCCAATGCATGTTTATGAAAGATATGAAGTCACTCAGTGAAATAATGACAAACTGTGGCAGGTTCGTCACTTTTGCCGAACTTTGACCTGTGTGACCTTGAAAAGTAGGTCAAATCAAAATCCTGTTATAATGTTATGTATCCTTAGCTACACCTACATGTATGATAAAAATTTGGAGATGATCTAGTCGTTAGTTCAGGAGTTATTGCTTGGTGTCGTGGGTCATCTGATCTAGGGGTATATACACATGTATGTACCTAGTTTCAGATAAATAGCTCCAGCGGTTACGAAACGTGCCCTGCTAACGGACGACGATGACGACGACGGACGCTGCACCATTGTAATAGCTCACCCCGGTGAGCTAAAAAGTACATGTAACACCTACTCTTACCGTCTGTCACTGAATCTTGTGATTTTGCACTCGCCAATTCAGGCACATCGGGATTAGCTTCTACGTGTAGTGGCTGAAAAGTGATAGGGAAAGTGAGAACAATGATTACTAGTATAGGCCCTACATGTACGTACCAGTATTACATGTAGGCCTACTGCGGCACTGGTATAGAAATTGTCAGATTGTACTGCCCTTTCACTTTCAGGAGTTGTGTATCTTCACGCCATTGATATGAAGCAAGTACCAGCTGCTCCACGAAGACTTGTATTGTACGCCGACCTCGTTTTCCCAGCAATGTACAAGTATTGTTTTTACAGCAAAATTTATACACAGGGTGCATACATGTACAGCTTGTGGAGCACCAATTTTTTAGACCTTTTAAATACTTTTTTAAGAGAAAGTATCGGCAAAATTTAAGACCTCTTCTTAAATTAAGTACCGGTACCTGAAAAGATCCCTGGCAGGATTTCCACCAGGAAAAAAATGCTGGAGGATCAATGTGGCCAAGACATTTCAGTCTTAGATACACTCTGACCTACCAATGTCTGATCTGGTATGAAACGATCCACAACTGAAGACACCAAGTCATCATCGTGTTTCTTCTGTTTTGTTTTCAATCCATCATCAAATCCTCCTGGCACAACCACACCGATTTTACGCTCCTCCAATATCAGACAGCAGCCATTCCTACAAGTCTGACTCTCCTCACCAGTCGCACCAGATACATCATTCATCTCGATCTTGCAATAATCAGCAGCTTTGATATAATCGTGTTTCCTCTGTTTTGTTTTCAATCCATCATCAAATCCTCCTGGCACAACCTCACTGATTTTACGCTCCTCCAATATCAGACAGCAGCCATTCCTACAAGTCTGACTCTCCTCACCAGTCGCACCAGATACATCACTCTCGAACTTGCAATATTCAGCAGTTTCAATAAAATCGTTACATGATACGGGTTCATCGTTTACTCCATTCAAACATGTCAAAGTCAAAGATCGAGTTTTGGACGGGCGAGACTCGTTCTCTGCAGTCTCACAATTGACAGTGTTTGCTGTTTGAAGTTTGACTTTAATATCAGTTACGTCATATTGTTCATCATTGTATGATTCAGCTCCTTCACAATAGTCATCATGGAGTTCTTCGTTGATTTCATTTTTGAGAGCAAGATCCAATAATGCCAATTCATACTCTACAGAGTGTGGGTCAACGTGTGGTGGACCACTGGACACGGTTGTTGATGTAGACTCACAGTCAATCTCTTTCCGAGTTTCGGCCATTTTCAGATGGTTATCAGTACCGGTATCAGGTTTCACGATGTTCAATTTTGATTTTCACCCCCTGTAATAATAATGTAATAATACTGAGTTATGGTACACCGGTATCATCTATATGAGCTCACGCAAAGTGGAACAGAGCCTCAAAACAGTCAACACAAAGGAGAATGGTATTGGATTTCAAATGGGTTATTTGACTGCCGACGTAGAGGGAGCCACCTAGCGGCAGTAAGACGAACTACACTGAATGGACCATGTGCTCACCGGGTTGGACATAATAGTCTAATGATAGAGGGAGGTATACATATCAGTTACATGTATGAGCAATCTGGGTCAAGTCATTCCCAAGTAGGACTTGGATGATTTTTGGGTTTAATGCCACCTGGTGGCCATATTGGATGTCCGATCGGGCTGGAACTTCACATGAAGGTCATCTGCAGGGGGCCACATAGCACATTGGTCAAGTCATTCCTGAGTTACAGCACTTTTTTCCTGAGTTACGGTACAGCACTTTTTCGGTTACGCCACCTGGTGGCCATGTTTGAAGTCAAATCAGGCCGAAATTTGACATGCATGTAAAGGTCATCTAGAGGGAGGTAAGTCTTTTGAGCTCTCTGCATCAAGCTGTTCCCGAGTAATAGCACTTACTTGATTTTCAGGTTACGCCCCCTGGGGGCCATACTGGATGTCCAATCGGGCCGAAATTTGGTATTTTCAAGGTAGGCCTACATGTACCCTTCCAATGCATGTTTATGCAAGATATGAAGTCGCTCGGTGAAATAATGACAAACTGTGGCAGGTTCGTTACTTTTGTCGAACTTTGACCTCTGTGACCTTGAAAAGTAGGTCAAATCAAAAACCGTTATAATGTTATGTATCTTTATTAGCTACACCTATGATAAAAATTTTGAGATGATCTAGTCATTTAGTTCAGGAGTTATCGCACTTTTTGTGTTTTTGGTTTCCGCCACCTGGTGGCCAAGCTGAGAGTCGAATCGGACCGAAACTTGGGTCATGGGTCATCTGACCTAGGGATACATGTATGTACCAAGTAGTTTCAGATCAATAGCTCCAGTGGTTACGAAACGTGCCCTGCTATGCTACTACCGGTAATTTCTTTAGTACATGTAACACCACTCACTGAATTCACATGAATAGGCCTAGTGCGCTGCATGCTCATTATTTGTACCGTCAGGGTGTGAATAGTGCATGCTTGCACACCGCGACGGTACGAATAAGAACCGGCGGTGCACTATTCACACTGTCCCTGTACAAATAGCTCAGGTGTGACAGGAATGAGCGTCCTGGGAATGCAGATCTGCCAAACAATAGCGACAATAGCCCGCTATTGTAAGTTTATATTCGAATGGTCATGGTCTCTCTTGCCATTTTTGTAATCCCTCAGTGAACAAAACCGGACTTCGAGTCCAGGGGACTTGGATTCCTTTCACACCTGCGGCAATAAGCCCCTTTCGAAAGTGGGCCATTTCGGCGCCGGGCCGGGAGGGTAAAATCAAAATGGGAAAATGCAGTATGTTTTGCCAGAAACTGCAGAAATAACTGCCAGAAACGCTTAAAATTTGGCAGAAATGTTGTGATGGCCAAACCATTGAGAAGTACATGTATCAGAAGAAAATTGTGCATCATCAGTAATTTTTTTTGAGAAATTGGTGATTTCCTACTCCTGAACATTAGGTGGATTAACAGACACTTTAAAGGAGCTGGACGTCCAAGTTGTAAACACTCACTCACTGGTTCTCTATCCACGCGACGCCTGCGGTGCTGCCACCTATTGTCGGTGATATATACTGACGTGAATATCGTGAGTGAGTTGCATTGGACCGGGCACCAGTCTAACGATCACGGGGCGTACTGGTGCTGCCACCCAGTTTGCTGGCCACTGTTTGTCAACAAACCAGTTTGTTTACAACTTGGACGTCGAGCTCCTTTAAACCTTCTACATGTTCTATTGTTCAGTTGAAGAAAAATGCAGAAATCTTGTATCGTAAAATTGATCGATCACACACAATTTTTTCACACATTTTTCAATGAATTGGCCCTCACAATGTGATGTCTGCCTATTTTCAAGCGTTTCTGACAGTTACTTCTGGCAAAAATTAATGCACTGTTTCCCATTTGATTTACCCATGGCGCCGAAATGGCTGACTTTTGAAAGGGGCCTAACGATCCCACAGGCCCTGTTTTTGTGTAGCAATGTTGCCGAGGAGGTGAGTTCATTTTGTAACTAACTTTTGATGGCGTGGGGGATGGGAGGGAGTTTTGTGTAGGCCTACTTCATGAATTGCCAGTTGTAGGCCTAGGCCTAGGCCTATTTGTATTTCATTTTTCCGTCAGGGCCGACGCTAGGGCCTATAGCATTTATTGGCCCTGGTAAGTACGGAGGAGGCCATCACAAGCTACTAGGCCAAGGCCTTAGGCCTATCCATCCATATGATCTGGTTTGGCACAGCACAGTCAGCATGGTCAGCAGTCAGCAGTCCATAGGCCTTATCGCACCTAGCACATGGCCAATCAGCATAAATCAGCGAAGCAGAAAGGGCCCAACCATCAGCGCCCCCGCAGAACATTCACAATGCATCGCCCTCTGTGCATGGCGTGCATTTTTTGTCAACATTGGCCAATAAAAGTCACTTCCAAAAGCCTGATGTGCCTAAACTAACTAGCTATGTGGGCGGCGGTATAAAGTGATTCAAGTGGATCAATTATTGACCACTGATCGTCTTCGCGATCGCCAAAAATCGATGATTAGTCCATGCAAACAACGCCAAAACATTATCATATTATCGTGCAACCCCGCCCCAACCCCACGCTGATTGGTCAATAACTGACACGTGACCGTCGAGACAATAGAAGGGGAATTATGGGACAGGGCCACCATGATGATAACATAATGACATGTGCTAATCTTTTGGAATTAACCATCGATTTTTTGCGATCGCGAGAACGATCGATCGGTAGTCAATAGGCCTATTTGACCGATTTGAATCACTTCATAACGCCTCCCACGTACGGTAGCTAGTTAGTTTTGGCACATCCGGCTTTTGGAAGTTGCTTTTATTGGCCATTGTTTACAAAAAATGCAGGCCATGCACAGGGCGATGCATTGATTTATAGCCCCCACCCCCACCCCCACCCCCACCCCCAGCAGTTGCCCTTACGATATACCTGTAGCCATGCCCAAGCAGCTGAAATGGTTCACATCGTACATGACGGCCCGTTTGCACCAACGAAGTTCAAATCATGGCGTAAACTATAACGATAACCAGAGCCTTAATACTTAACGTAGGTTCAACCGATCGGGATTTGAACCTGCACCAACCTCTCCGCAATGAAACTAAACCAAGATCAGTTGAGTTGAGTCCTAACCCGTATTATAACTACTTTTCCGTGGACATAATCTAACTTTGCTTGTTCGGCGTGGGGATCCATTTCCGCTGAGGTATGATCAGTGGAAATTGCCTTCGCCCGTGCATTTCTGCTCTATTCCACAGCGGAAAATGGATGGCGAGCCGAAAAGAGGCAAAACATTTTCGGATGTCGAAAAGAGTATCCTAACGGATCTCGCTGAGAAAAATACACATGTAACAGAGGATAAATGTATAACTGGCTCAATAAATGCTCAAAAGGAACCGTGTTGGGCACAAATTGCACTTAGTTTAACGGAACAAATGTGTGCAAAATAAGTGTGAAGCAACTGAAAGGCATGTTGAAAAACGCCAAAAAATCGGGCAAAAATTGTGCCGTTGAGAAGCATGATTTGATCCGGGTTTAAACCTACCCCTTGGGTGGTTTACGCTGATCTCTGGTTTGAAACTCGGATTAAAACTGAGCCTCACTGGTTCTCTATCCACTCGACGCCTGCGGTGCTGCCACCTATTGTCGGTGATATGTACTGACGTGAATATGGTGAGTGAGTTGCATCGGACCGGGAACCAGTCTAACGATCACGGGGCGCGACTGGTGCTGCCACCTGCACGAAGGAATAAAACTAGTTTGCCGACCATGTTTGTAAACAAACCAGCTTGTTTACAACTTCGGCGTCTAACTCCTTTAAATGAAGGAACAGGTCCAATGCTCAAACGTTCATAGTGGCCTCCATCCCACAGAAACACTTCAAACAGTGAGGCATAGGCCAATCAAAAATCCTGCAGTTAGTCAATTTCCAGGAAATCTATATTTAGAATCGGTGAAAGAAATGATATGATACATGTATGTCTCATAAATGGCCCTACTGGCAAGGGTTCGGCACAGTAAAAACCTGCTGGCACTGTGGTTTTCCAATAATAAGCACTTCCAGCTTCTAAAAAACTTAACCACGTGTCTGACCACCTTCGCATTAATATTTTGCTTTTTGTCCCCTTAAAAAGGGTCTTGCTGGCAAGGATTTTGCACACCCAAAACTTGCTGGCACTTTGGTATTCCAATAGTAGGCCCTTCCAGCATCTAAAAAAGCTTTACCCCATGTCTGACCACCTTCACATAAATGATTTGGTTTTTCGACCCCTTAAAAAGGGTCTTGCTGGCAAGGGTTTTGCACACCCAAAACTTGCTGGCACTTTGGTTTTCCAATAGTAAGAATGTACTGCGGGGGCGCTGATGTTCGGGCCCTTTCCGCTTCGCTGATTTTATGCTGATTAGCCATGTGCTAGGTGCGATAAGGCCTATGGTTTTACACTAAACATGCTAAAAATAGCAACAAACGAATGAACCAATCAGAGAGCAAGATTCTATCACGTGACCAACCCCCAACAGAACAGATGTCCAGGATATACATTAAATATGCTGGCAGAATACAATGTAATCTTGCTTAGCTTTTACCATAGCCTACCACAAATGGCATGCCGATCCAAACATAAAACGGTTCATTGGAGGAAAGTTTGGTTGCTAACACCGCATATCTGCATGTAGTTTCATCGACACTATGCAGTAAACGACATAAATCAAACGTTGGTACACAACACAACGTGCACAGTACACACAACCATCTGTGTACAAAATACATTCACACGCAATACATCGCCTGTGCACGCAAGCAGAGAGGCTACCGGTAGGCCTAGCCCTAGGCAGGCTAGCCTACATCATTCACAATTTTGTTTTGCCGAGAAGGCGAATTTATTACGACGTCTAGGCGACTTGAATATCAGATATTTGGGGGCGAAACTGGGAGAGATGTTTTCAAGGCGCTATGACATCGCCTTGGGGTTCCTAACTGGCGAATTTAGGCGATATTTTTGTGAAATTTCGCCCACGCCGCCTGCTGGCACGGATGCCAATTGGTCCTTCTTCGTTCTGAAGATGCGATAGACGACCACAGGCCTCTGTGACGTCATCAGAATCAACCCAGTGACGAGACATCCGCCTTATTACTTATTCACTGTGAGAGCCGAGCTAGGCAGTGCAAGCGATCAACTGTCGAAACTCCAATGCCAGTGTCATTTAATTGGTAATCATTGCGTCATTAGGTTCTTAGAATGAAAAAAAGAACTCACCTAGAGTCTCATTGTTTAAATGTGCTGAACTCCTTCGAAGTAGGCGATTGAACTGCTGAATGCAGACTCCTGGCCTTGGCTGTGAATTCCAATGATGATGACGTCAAGCAATGGCAAATGATACGCTGGCGCAAAAGGCGCGAAAATTCAAATACCCCTGTTTTTTATTTTGTTGAATAGCGCCCCCTGGTGAACAGATCTGGCATTAACTTCCCTTTGAACTGATGTAGAAAATATCAACCTATCTATCCCATCACTTTTTGTCTACATGTTTATCATAGGGACTGAGATATTGCGATATTTCATTTTACACAAAACGCCCCCTGGTGCGCCTAATATAGGTCAAATTGCGCTCATTTTTTGTTTCCGAGGAGAGTTCACCTAGGGCTACCTTCAGATGTAATTTGGAGTCTCTAGCTATTACGGTTACAAAACGTCGGGCATAGTTGGACAGATGGACTGCTGGACTGCAGGACTGCTGGACTGCTGGACTGGTGGACTGCTGGACTGACACACTGACGCCACTGAATACCTATTTGACTAGCTCCGCTGACCTTTGGTCAGCTGAGCTAAAAAGCTGTTCCCACAATGTACTCATCCACAGACATTTCTTATGGGGTGGGGAGAGGGACAATTCAGTGTTTCCGCCAGATGGTACTTAGGGTACTATGCTAGTTCCCTCAAAGGAACAGAAAAGGACCATTTTCTGTAATTTCATGGGGTTTTTGCTGATTTTGATGAAATTAGTACCCTCAAAAACATTTCTGGCAGAGACCCTGAGGGTCGTTTTACGTGATGACTGGTAAGACCATTTGCTTTCCAAGAGTCACTGGCATTTCTCTTCATTTTTTTTGCAGGGCAGAGCAGGTGTTCCTTCCAAGTTTGTGTCACGTCCATTGCCTTGTTTTTGGTGGTAAGCAAGGAAAGAACCAGTAACCAGATGATGGTACGATCCTCTAGGGATGAGATAAATAGAACTCATTTGAACTGTTTCTTCACTGCTGCAGTAGTCAAAGAAGATAACGACGAAGGATCACTCACTGCAACATTTTGGGCTAATGAGCGCAAGCCTGTGTGGGGGGTGACCATCAAGTTAAGGAACATCACAGAATCTTTCAGGAGTGTTGATTCCTAAATTAGATACATGTAGATGTCAATGTGACACATATGGGAGGGACAGACTAGCAGGTATGTGACACATAACAACAGCTTTCCATGTATTTTCAAGCACTACTGCTGATCATTCGACACAGTGGTCAAAAAATACAATACAAACTGCATCGCTCTACATTCCTCATCTGTCACCGCCTTTAGTTTCTAATCCACAGATTTTCATCCATCACCAAATCATAAGATCGTTATCTATTGTACTCATCGGTATTAAATGACGAGAACTGAACTGTGATCCATCAGGATGATGACGAACAGGTGACGCCTGGGAATCTTTCGCGAGGAAGCGGCAGGTTATCGATGGATCGAGATCAATATGGTAGACGAAACCGACGGACGAAATGGTCAGACCGTTGGGAATGACAGAGTGGCAGGGGCAAGGACGTGATCTAAGGAATGGAACATTCATCATAGCTCTAAATGGGACTTCCCCCCCACTTGGCACATCGGTCAAAGAGTCGCCAATCTCTAGGAAGGATTTCAGTTCAGTCACCAATGAATGTGAAACCAGCAGTTAAGGAAAATGTGCAATATTTGCTCAAGAAAAAGCACTTTTGTAAAGGATACATGAAGGTCTGTGTCCACGGGAACAAATTTTCCGATCCAACATTTTTTTAGAACATTCAAAGAATACACAAATGTCTGTGTCCACTGGAAACATTTTTCCAATCTAACATTTTTTCCAACATTCAACGTAATAACAACATCTTTTCGGACAAATGTTGTCGAACGTGTATTGGGAAAAAGAGTTCCAACATGTTGCAAAATGTTGCTGTAGTTTGTTGGCCAGTAGACAGGTCAAAAGAATGTACTGCCACGACTGCTTGGGATGTTACAAATATTGGGAAAATTTTGCTACCAGTGGCGATGACAAAGCTTTATCAAAATTGATGAAAACCTTCCCACAGTGAGAGTGTTACTGTTAGTTTTGGCAGTACGATAGGTGAACTCAAAGGGTACCAAACTGAACTCCCCTAGGTGCCTCAATCCAAGTCCTACTGTACCTTCTGTTTCACACCTAACAGATAATATCGCACATCCAAGACGCTCAAAAGAGTCATCCCACTATCATACGTTATGGCGGATCACCAAATGACACCCATGGGAGTAATTCATCTTCATCATATCTTATAGAAGCCAGTCTTATATCTGGAAGGGATGGAGAAATCACTCTTTGGTCCTTCCAGCAAACTTCCATTAGTTTGCTGAGATCCCCTTTGGATTTCCAATGAATAAATCAAAAGGTATAGTTCCTTCGGTTCTAACGCCATCAGATCTCGCCAGATGTGGTAGTTTCAAACGTTTTTTAGACTCCACCCAATGCATAGAGCCAAAGAATTACAATTTCATAACCACTCACTTGGCTTCGATAGAAATTAATTGCCAGGCAAGAAAATTTTTTACACTGATTAAATTATTTTACACACACACTCAAGTGGGCCTAGCTGAGAGGCACTTGTGAACTCTAATTAATGTTAATCACAGTAGGTTATTAAGAAATGGGTCATCATAGATTTTCTCATCATTAATATCGGACTTAAAATGAAATGGCAATTCTATTCTATGTTCCATAATTGCTGAATATGAAATAGAAATCGGGTTTCTAAGGTGAAAGACATTGCTTCCTACCAGAATCGAACACACGGACCTTCGCATAAGGCATCAATCACCAGCACTAAGGGGCAGCACGCCTTAAACCACTAGGCCAAATCCCCATCTTCAAAAAAAGATGGTTCAATGGCCCATGTTTAAACGAGGCGTCCATCAGTACCCTGCGAGTAGTCCAAATAATTTCATAATTGCTGAAAAACATTACAGTTAAAACACAGTGGTAACAGATCACTGCACCAACTGAGGACAAGTGGTAGAACTGTGATTTCCGAGCCCTCTGTTGTCGATCATTGTCACCTCTGGCCTTTAATTAACAACAGAATTTTTGCTGTCCGATTTGTCTTCTGACAAGAAGTGAAGGACCTACAGGAAATTTTTCAGTTGCATTTCAAACCATTTCCCATCTCAAATCTCCTCATGACATGCCAACAATGAGGGCACAGGAAAACAAAATATCAATTACGATACAAAATTGTACTCACCGTTGAAAACTTCACGCAATTAACGGCAGCATCTATATCCTGAAGGGAGAAAATGAGAGGGCAAATTAGGCCAACCGCACCATTTAAAACTATATAATCATAATCAGTGTCATTAGGCTGGGTCCTCACTACGTACAAGTGGTTCTCAACAACCCTTCAGAGAACTACTGACGAGGATTGTTCACAAACGGGCAAAATATTTTCTTGGTAATACATTGCTGAGGCCTGAAAATAAGATAATTGTCAGGAATTTATGTGCTCGAAGTACTAAAAGCATATTTTTTTCGACCATAATGCATTCTGACTGAGATAACGACTTGGCTAGCTATGCCATATGAATTTTGAAAGTATGGTTAGAATTTCATTAGGTTAGAATACCCTTTCAAGGCTTGTGGCAACTTCATTAAAACCAATACCAAATACCAAATGGTAAAATCGTACCCACTGGAAAGTACTCATTCAGAAAGGGGCCCTTCATTTTCGCCAATTGAGGAATCTGAGTTGTGATCCTTGAGAAAATGGAGAAAGCTATGACGCTGGAAATTGCAGCGAATAGGGAGGTTCCGCAAAGCTCCGAATTCCGAATCCCGAAACGATTTCAGGCCTGCGTGACGTTACGACGTCGTTTCTTCGTCGAAAATCTGCGGTGGTCCGACTTTTGGCCTTGTGAACGATGTGACAACCTCTCTTTAACACCACACCATTATCTTACACTGACATTTTAAGCATTGATTTCATCGCTAAAGTGTGCCAGAATCCAATTGTCACCTATGCTCAGAAAAGCCCAAGAAAACATTTCTTGTAAATGGAAATTATGAATTCGGAATTCGTAAACCACCTACGAAGATTTGCGGCCATCCTCGTCAAGACGCAACGAATTTGCACGACGTCACGAATGTGATGCAACGTCATACGTCAAAATGATGACGTCATAATCAAAGATATTCGGAATTCGGAATTCAGAGACGTTGCGGAACCTCACTATTATTATGTACAGCACAACAAATAATCCCTGCAATTTACAAGTGCATAGCTTTTTCCGTTTTCCCAAGGATCACAACTCAAGATTCCTCAAGTGAAGAAAATGAACAGCCCCCTTCCAATGAGCACCTATGTGGTTGATTTCAGGTCTCTACCATTTTTTTCGGCCTTGGCAGTGAAAAGGGTTAACGATCCTAATTTGATAAGAGCAGATGGAACAGGTATTTCCAATGCTTTTAGTCCGCTTGTCGATGTTAATTTCTCCTTTTCACAACCTAATATGGATGAACTATACATTCCGAGGTGGATGTCAACGATCATCATCCCACTAATGTAGCAGTCTTGTCGGCCATTAGCGTCACATGATGGACCGGGCAAGGTAAATCGAGTTACTTCCGGACACTGGCCACGGCAAGTGACCACCAGTTCATTCTTCATGGCAGTGAAAATGACAAGGTCAGTAATACAAAGGAACTCTCAGGCAAAGCAAATTTGAAAGTTGGTAGATGTAGCAGAATCTGTATGAATTCTGTTTCTCAAAAGCTTCTCAAAAGAGGTGATGCTTCTTTGGAGCACACTACTCCAAAACTACTGGAAATATACTTCTTCTCCACACAATGAGCAGCAGTAAAGCAATGGTTCCTGCATTACTACTGCTCCTAGCTGGGGAAGACATCTAAATCTGTTCCACGACTGCTGCCAGATGCAGTGGCTTTGTAGCATATGTTTCTTTGATACTTGAAAAGAGCAGTTTTGCAGTAGATATGCTGCAAACCTGCTCCTTTCCCATTATGACAGCTCAGATGACAGCAATGTTGTAGCATCTACCGATAATATGATTCTCAACTTCCTGAGACTAACATTTTCAGCTTTTCTTTTGGGAAACCTTTCTGTAATGTGTGCAAAGTGTTGAGTAAAAGAGATCAGTACCTACATCAGTCTACCCCACACCAACCAATTTATATCCCTGTTATGATATGTGACCAGGCACAACAAAATGAGTCGGATTGCACACAGAAGAAGACTGAACATGTCCAAGGTGACACCAACAGTTTGTTGATTTCAGGATTGTCTGCCCATTGTGAAATTTGACTTTGTCGATTTCTATAATTGTTGTCTGGTGTCATCTTCGGTCTTCTTCTGTGCGCATTCCGACTCATTTTGCTGTGCCGGGTCACATACATGATTCAATGAAACACTAAGCAACCTTAGAAATCATACTCACATGTCGGGGTACCTTGAACTGCATGCTACACTCTAACATATCATTCTAACTATCACCTAGTGATGTTCTCTTGATAAAGTGCAATAAACATACTGCAATATCACAGCATTTTTACCAATCTATAC
Organism: Notospermus geniculatus; assembly: GCA_002633025.1. Taxonomy (NCBI): domain Eukaryota; kingdom Metazoa; phylum Nemertea; class Pilidiophora; order Heteronemertea; family Lineidae; genus Notospermus; species Notospermus geniculatus. Next base: position 178,809 of record NMRB01000887.1, on the reverse strand, counting down.
ACGACATCATTTTAAACTGGCCAAAGAAAAATAGCAAGCTTTATACGCCAGACAATCAAATGGCAGATTATTGCATCAGCTAATGATTTATTAAGTTTAATCAACAACACAGCATCACGAAGGGATCAAACGTAGTCAGGAACATGACTAGAAATATCCAACTTGTTTGGACACCACGGTTCTCCACCCATGATTGAGCAAATCATTATATGCCATGCGACCGGGCTCAAACTGATTAATGTGAATTTCTGAGTGAGGCGAAAATAACGTCTGGTTCGTCTAATCGAACCGGATCACGAAACCGCAGAGCGTAGTGTACCGGACGTAGAAACTCGGCGCCTGGCTAAAGATTAATTACACCAAGAACCTGCCACGCATGCAAACAAATTACTTGTCCCTAGTCCCTGACCGTCAGCCACGGACTTAGAGTATTTTCAGTAAAAAGGAAAACACTAAGGGAGAAGAAAGGGTGAAAAAAGTCACGTCCAAGTCGAGTGTCGAACCAGCGACCTTCTGATTAGTAGGCAAACGCTCTACCGACTGAGCTACCGAGGCAGCTGGCAGCGATGGCGTTGAATCTACGTCTTATTTAATTAGTGTAATATAATATCAATATATAATGCTAACCCTGACAAAACCCTTTTCTTCTAGCCCTAACCCTACCCATAGCTCTACCCCCATCCCTAAACCTTACCCCCGGGGCCAAAATCAACTCCACGCGCGTTGAAAAAGCGTTTACTCGCGAAGAATTGGCCCTCTCACGTCTATAACAGTAACTACACTGTACATATGCGCATGCGCATAACTGGGCTGACGGTCTGCGGCTAGGTAAACCTAAACAAATTTACTCCGTGACGATGTATTTTTCTACTCTGACAGCTTAATCACATCTCGTGAAATGAAATTAGGAAGATATTCCACGCAGCGTTGTGCCAATATGTTCAAGGCTACCTTCGTGGAAACACACCCATCCCCCTGGGTGATTCTCCGTGAGAAAAAAGCAATACGGGAGTTATCATTTCCCATGGATTCTTTATGAGTTGCTCAACCGTGCGGAGAATTAATGAGATTCATCACGTAATACAGCAGCAGCAGTTTCCTTGATAAAAACCGCAAAAATATGATAAGACACAAGCGGCCGTGAATGAAGTCGACCACACTTTAGTCAATGAAACGTACAAGACTTCTTTGCGTGTCTCATATTGGGCATATTTATTATCTGTATTATTACCATGGCTAACCATGATGACCTGGGGAATTTACATTAATTGGGCTTTAAAAAGAACATGTGAAATTCTAACCCATCAAATTTTGGGTTCCGATTTCACTACACCACACCCCAATGGGGATCCCAGCCGACTTTTTCAATAGGTGTCACCAGTGGTTAAAACTATTGAAATGAAACTGACATCCCAGCCCTGATCAATTTCCCAGACAAAAGGTATCCATTGTATTAGGACCTGGTTTCGGTGTGCTGCCCTCTATTGTAGCTAGGATCCCCATTCATCGTTTCCACAATGCACTCGTTCTGTTGGTTTCAGTTTGCTCCTTGGCTTTGCACCATAGGACGACATCAGCAATGCATTTTGCCCCCGGCTTTGCGTCATGATGGCGACGTCAGGAATGGCGACCATTGTTGAAATTACGTCATGGAAACGATAATAGCTGCAAAATCTTGCAGTTGAAACACATTAAATGCCTATGAACTCCGAGACTGTTGGTTCAAATCTAAATTACAACTTTCTTCCGTACGGTATGCTGAATTAGGCAACCCTCTTTGATGTACGTACAGTAAATGGCTTCCCTCCACATTCTGGTTTCTTCCTGCATAAAGGGTCAATGTCCTGGATCTAAATCACATCCAATTTATTAAAGGATAAGAAGTCAGCATCAACCCCAGGGCTCTAGAACAATTCGTCCCTGGACAATTCGTCCCTATGGATAATTCGTCCCCAGACAATTCATCCCATAGGACAACTCGTCCCCAAGGACAATTCATCCCCAAGGACAATTCATCCCTGGACAATTTGTCCCCATGGACAATTCGACGAAATGTCCTACGGGATGAATTGTCCGAGGACGAATTGTCCTCTAACCCAACCCCAGACCCTGCTGAAGACATCTTTGTAGCCTACCCATGCTTTGATGCTCATGGGTATTTCATTGAGATGAGATGTTTTCCATCTCAGGCAGCAATGCTTGTTGTCTAAAAATAGTGTTAAATTGACAAGGACTATGCATTAAATGCGACATTCATGGGAGCCATATTTGTTGTTGTTGTTGTTACTTTAGGTAATTTCCTGCCGAGCAATATCACCTTGTTCTCTGTCAAAAATAGCAATTCCATGTCGCCAGAGTTTTCTTTAATGAAATGATTGAACAGAAAATCCTCCTCCAGCCCGGGATATCTATTTAGCCTAATTGACAAGTCACATCAATGTGTTGAGAGAAATTGCTCATGTACTAAAAGCTTCCAATCAATAGTAATTTGTCCGAGTGCAGAAATGCCATGCAACACCAACAAATGAAAAGGACTGGGCGGAGCGGAACCACCAGAAGCTTTAGGTTCAGAGCCAAAGGTCATTCCAATTTTCTTTTAGACCAGTGTAATAAGGACACCTCTCAATTAAGAACAGCATATGTATTAGTCCAAAGGTGTTCTTTTAGTGAGGTTCAAACGATCAGTAGGGTCCATCCTCCCACAACAGGGCTTTGGTCTCATTCCTCTTCATATACTCGTGAAGAGGAGCGAGGTAAAACCCCTGCTGTGGGAGGACGGTAGGGCCTATCAAATTGAACCTGCTCAACAACATTTATTAGGGCCTGCGTTTTATTGAGGGAAGCAGAGATTTGAATGTTTGACCCCAAAGCTACATGTATGGCACTCAGCTTTCTGAGTGTGCTTGTTTTGAGTCAGCAACATCATCAACCCGCTCCTTTTTTTGAAACTCTGAAGGATTACTTCACTCCCACAGATGTCAACATTATTTCATCAACATGACTTCCTGCTTGGGAAGGATGAAAAACACTTACGAGTCGGAAGAGGAAAAGTGGAGTTGCTTCAAAATCTTCAAGAAAAAGTTCTGCATGTTCAGAAGAAAATGAAATGATATGCCAGCATGGCTTCAAAATGTTTTTGCCTTGTGGTCTTTTGCAGTCATGATCGCTTGAGTCATGTATTTTTTTAATGCAAAAACAAGAGGGCCATGTGTTTCCTCGACCATGATTACCTACAAAAGTACTTGTGGAATCGTTCGCCAGTCCGGCGTTGAACACAGCAAGAAAACTAGAGCCGAGAGGGCAGACTTTTTCTGCAGTGGAATGCAGATAATGAGAACCAATGAGAACTTGTCACCCTCGAAAAACGAAACAGAGATCACACGTTGTCAGTGACACGTCCAATAACAGGGACTGAGAAGATCCAATCAAAATAGCAAGCTTGTATTCACATCCGTGGCAGGGTTTCATACCATGACGCTTTCTCAGAGCAAGTATCATGTCCCTGTCTCAAGATGATCTTTAGGTATTGGAACCTTCTTTCAAAAGTACGTTCGAAATGCCATACTGCCATTTAATAATTGATGAAGAAATTGAACACTAGGGTATACCTTTGCAGGACTGAGCGGGTGATAATTGCGAATGAACATCTTGGCGCAGCTGGCGGAGAATTATATAGGGATTTGTTCTAATCAACCGCTGACAAAGTCATCAGCATTTTTTCCATGCTAAATGTCATCCTCTACATCGAGACAGTGTGTCGTACCTTAACATGGCTGGTTGAAAAACGGACTTGAGTGTGTTGTACAAGCTTGCTGAAAAAATGTTTGTAGGAAATTCATGTTACTGGAGCTCATCTCCCTTCACATGCCAGCAAAAAAGTTATCTACATGTACTGTACATACAGCCTGAAGTTTGGCACTCTGAAACGATGATGGAACTAACCATCGACCTCTTAAGCTAGGAATCCACCATTGATTTTCAAGCTGATTTTGCGTTGCGACTTGCATTGCAACTGGGCACTCGATCGCCGTAGTGGACTCGCTAGACGTGATTTCCAGCAATGGCGAAGATGTGGTCAATTTCAGTCGGTAATCGGTCGGCGACCGGTATCAGTTCCTTGCGATCGTATTCAATCGCAGGTAGCAGGTTGCAAAGCAAGTCGCAACACAGAAAATCAGCAGTGGATTCCTAGCTTCAGTCTTACAAAGCTTTGAAAACAACATCCAAAATGGACTGCAGTTCATCAACACCAAACCATGGAGAGAAAACAGTATCATAATCGGATGTCAGAATGTTCTGGATGTGTACACCCCGTGGGAACAAAGCCTGCAAAACAGCGACTGATGTCTGACAGGTTGCTGGTCATAGCCTTCCCTCTGGGTGATTTATTGCTTCCGTGTTGATGAAGATGACCCTATTTGCTGGCAACGATTGCTAAATCAATACCGTTACACGGGAGGACTCTAACAATGGCTTCTAATGTAAGCAGCCCGAGACCATCTTCCAACCGTCTAAATATGTACATTATACTACAGTAGATGTTCAAAGATATTAGCAACAAAGCCAAACATTGCGGTGTCGTAACTCTCGGCACTGACAAAGCTCTCTAATTGCAGGCAGGCCGAAACGTTCACCATCCAGTCCAAGTGCTTTGCATTTATCTGACCTAGGGGTATATATGTACCAAGTTTCAGATCAATAGCTCCAGCGGTTACGAAATGTGCCCTGCTAACGGACAACGACGGACGACGGACGACGGCCGACGGACGACGACGGACGCTGCACCATCGTAATAGCTCACCCCAGTGAGCTAATCAGCAGTGGATTCCTAGCTTCAGTCTTACAAAGCTTTGAAAACAACATCCAAAATGGACTGCAGTTCATCAACACCAAACCATGGAGAGAAAACAGTATCATAATCGGATGTCAGAATGTTCTGGATGTGTACAACCCTTGGGAACAAAGCCTGCAAAATAGCGACTGATCTCTGACAGGTTGCTGGTCATAGCCTTCCCTCTGGGTGATTTATTGCTTCCGTGTTGATAAAGATGACCCTATTTGCTGGCAAGGATTGCTAAATCAATACCGTTACACGGGAGGACTCTAACAATGGCTTCTAATGTAAGCAGCCCGAGACCATCTTCCAACCGTCTAAATATGTACATTATACTACAGTAGATGTTCAAAGATATCAGCAATAAAGCAAGACATTGCGGTGTCGTAACTCTCGGCACTGACAAAGCTCTCTAATTGCAGGCAGGCCGAAACGTTCACCATCCAGTCCAAGTGCTTTGCATTTGTTGCGAGTAGAATTATAGGTAGAATATGAAGGAATTTATGACAAGATCTTGTCATCTGTGCCACATCCTGAAGCATCTGCCATCATTTCTTCACCACAATGTGTGGTCAGCACAGCGACTTGGATGTGGTATCATGATGACGCAGGAAATAGCTTGGCTCTCTTGGCATCTCAGCAGTAGAAAACTCTTGGCGGTCGTTTGTGTCACTGGTCATGACTATAGAGGCTTTGCAATGACGTCATCTGCTACCTTTGCAGAAACGTTAAGAAAGCTTCCAGAAACACAAGAGAGTGCAGGGTGAAGAACATGGTGAACACCAAAATGACCACTCTGACACCCAATACAAACAACAGTCGTAAGCGTCAAGATGCCAGATAAAATTTGATCAATGCTAAAAGATGCTAGCGAGCCTCAAAGCCAGACTAAAGCCATCATGTCAATCAGAAGAACGCATCATGAAATGCGCCACAAAAAGTCCAATATCCAGTAATCCAAGGCGAAAGTTACATGGTACCGACTTGATTGTCAAGAACGAAAGCATTACAGCAGAATTGTGCATTGATTGTAGACAAGAAATAATAACACGGCGACAGAAGAGGTTGCATGCATACCATAGCAGTACACAACCCTCTCAGGAGATGGGATGTTGTCGGTATTGGTATTGTTAGTCTTTCCAATACCAGTAGAGCTTACCAGCTTAACTGGTGTTTTCTTGGCACAAGCCAACCGACTTTTTCTATACTGAACATGCAACTGCGTCGCAGAGGGTATGTTTGTATCATTTCCAATGATTTGTAACCGGATGGTTCTGTGTATTGTGCGTGTTTGTCACATGGTAACAGTATTTCCTCTCTGTTTGCCCGACATGCAACATGATGTGTGACAAGAGAGATGTGATAAGAAATGCTCAAACTGACTGCATGAGAGATCAGAAGATTGCGACGAGCTGATCGTCATGTTTTGAGGAAAGAAGAACTGAAAGGTTGGTCCATCAGGCTGGAACAATGCAGAGGTGGGAATTGATGCAGATACAAAAAGAAGCGGTGTGGAAATGGCTGCAAAGAAAAAGAGTCAGATATTATATAAATGGCATAGCAGATTTTGGAGAGGAGAAAAACTGAAAGGTTGCCCGTGGCGCTATTATTACGTGTCACTGAAAATGCTGCAAGGTAATTCCAAGTAACAGTCAATTATGACATTTAACATTAAACCATTGCCTAAGTAGATAATGCCATGACATTTTTGGTGACATATTGCTGGTGATGGCTCTGGATTCACAGAAAGACTTTTGCTACTAGGCCTACAGGTAAGAGGAACGGTGAGATCATTTCAGGCTTTCACAGCTTGACAACCTCAACTTTTTAACTCGATCCTCTAGTCATTTGAAGCAATGATCTATTAAGGGTGCACCATCGATCTTTGCTATCAACAAAAATTTATAAGGTGAGCTCACGAATTTTTGCCATCAAGTATCCCACCATGCATTTATTTTGTTAGACAGGGAATTGGGAAAGGCCAAAGTGGGAGGACCAACAAGGGAATCTTCCTCAACAGACACCTCTGCCAGGAAACGTCTCTAGACCTACCAAGAAAACCGCAGTTCAGTCCTAAATCAGACCTTCTATTCATCATGACCTGTAATGCAAACACCTCAAAAGTAAGGACAGTATCCATCAGAAGGTAATGTTGGTAACGGTGCGAAGGTACCGTCCCAAAGGTAACGTTAGAGAGGTTCCGCCATCTCAGAAATGAGCTGGCATATCTTGGAAAGACAAGACTGGGTGTGCCATCACCGGGGCACAGTGGAACTTCATCACACCCAACTTAGGATACTGGATACTGCAGTGGAAGCAAAAACCACTGAAATCAAACTTGGTGTGTCAATACCTGGATAGGATAGGAAAGGATGGATGTTCATGTCAGAGATAGCGCTGGTGGAACTCCACCCTCTGCACTGTTGTTCAACCCAAAATAACCAGTGTACCTATTGTCTTACAGCAAAGGAGAGCATGTTTTTGAGTTCAGCAATCCATCCCCATCTGTTGGAAACAAGTTCCAAGTATCTCTGCACCATGTTGTCTGACATGCTAACATGTTAGCGCAGGCGGGTGCGTTGCTAAGATAAGATTATGACTCCATGCTACCGCACCAGGCTAAAGTTCCTCCACAAATATTATCGTGGTATCAATGGCGCAGCAGATTATGTTCCGGTGCTTTTACACATAATATTGACAACCTTAGATTGCGCCATAGATTTTCTATGGGCTTCCAGGGCATTTGAAATGAGATAGAAATATGAAGGTGTTACCATTCCTTCTGCATCTATAAACATTCATCTGACCAAGTGGGTGACCTTCACCAGTAAGATACATCATAGATCTCAACCCTGCAACCCAAACTGTTTATTGCGAAGGAAGAATGTAGGCATGATCGAGGTTTCCCAAACCAAATGATTCTGGTGTTGGCATGGCCACAAGTTCGGCTCGTAAGCCCCATGTTTGGAATGGTAGAGTGCTAAAGTGCATCTGAGGCCAAGCTTACAGATAAACCTGATCCAAATCACCTCCTACTTAAGTTGTCATGCTGTCCTGCCACAACACAATGTCGCCAAAGAGATCGGGTAGATTTAGGAAAGCAGTATAGTGTAGTTTAGAAACAGGCCCTTGGCCCTTGTCAAACTTGGTGTGAAAACGTTGGTGGTTCTCCCATTTTCATACCTACCTGTACTGCAGCGACCAGGTTGGCGGCATGATACGAGAACAACTGCCCAAACACTTACATGTACCTGTTCGAAATATCCAAACTTTGCACTGAGGTGACATATTTTCCAGTATGGAAAGGAAGTTCAATTGTTTTCTCTGAAACTACCTTTTTTGTGGCAAATTAACGAACAAATACTGGTAAAAATCTTCTTTTCATTACGTACGAAGGACACCTGCTGGCTGCATTTATAACTGTCACAACATTTGACATGATCCTCCTATTTTTGCAACACCTTCGAGATGAGTTAAGTTGATTTTTCTCCACCATGCAAACACAGAAAACAAACTATTTTTCCCATTGCCAATATCTGGATGAGGGCACGCATTGTTTTCTGACGCGTGGAAAAACTTGTTGCCGATGGCAAAACATGGAGAAATACCAGCAATGTTTAACTGACGTAAGTAAGGCATGTTCCATACCAGTTTGCAGGATCAATTGACACAAATTTTACCTAGCCTTTTCCCAGAACGCGAGTTTGACGCGATAGCAGATGAGGTGAAAAACTCCCGGAGGATGATTCAGTGCTGTTATCAGTTGAACATTCTTCAGTGATAAGACCAGCTCGAAGCAATTAGTACAGGTGTGTCACTGGGAATCTTTGAACCTGCTGGATTCGAGCAGTGGTTCAAGGCAACATCGCAGACGTTGGATGCAGGTACAATGTTCAAAGCTTCAGGCAAGATTGCTCCTGGAGACAAAGACTGATGTTCAAACCAGCCAAAGATGGAGAGGTTGCGCCATGAACCAAGATGAAGGTCCAACTTTGCCAACAATGAATTGATGAAGTCTGATCAATGCCTGAAGGCTGCTCCCAGAACAAACGATCCAATCATGTTGGATATCTACATGTATCACAGGCAAGATGCTCCCTGAGAAACAAAGACTGATGTTCAAGTCTGCCACAGATTTAGGAAGTTGCTCAATGAAGCAAAAGAGGGTTCCAATTTGCCAAAAGCAACAATGAAAGGTTCAAGTTTGACCAATGCCAACAAGGCTCCTTAGAGAACCAAGGATGGAGACCTGTGCTATCAGTGTACCCCGTCGAGCAGTGGTCCTGAGGCTGGACAAAGCAGACATTGCTTGCAGATGCAACATTCAAGACCAATTTAGGCAACACAAGCAAAACTGCTCCAAGAAACAAAGGCTGTCAAGATGGAGAAGGTGCTCAATGAACCAAAAGATGGAAGTTGAAATTCGCCCAACACAGTGACCCGTATTTTAGAATGCTCCTCAACGTAAAGGAGTTCCTCAAGGCTATTGTTCTCCTGTTGAGAACAACAGCCTTGAGGAACTCCTTTACGTTGAGGAGCATTCTAAAATACGGGTCAATGAGAATGAGGAAAGGTTTAATTTGACCAATATGACCAGCCGTTGTTCTGTGTTCCCTATAAAAAATCTCATGTCTCCACACGAAACAACATGGACAACAAGTGTCCTTCACCTGCTTTAGCCACGCTCATCCCTTCAAATCCTCTTATACCATGCCCCTAGCGAATTAACCATCAATACCAAATCCTTGTCTCGCTGCTCTACCATCAATAACAACGCTAGCTCCGGGCGAACGCTGACATTTTTCACGCAGACAATTGTGAGATGGTACTGCTAATAACTGTTACTGTCAGTTGAAAATACTAATTCATGTTAACCGGAAATGACAGGTCCATTGGGGAGCTGTTTTTTTCCGATGTGATTTGTGGAGATTAGGAGATCTGTGTGATGAGGCGAGCTATTCAAAGTAGCAAAATAATCCTCAAGAGGTAGATAGAAGTAGAAATGGGAGGTGATGAAATATGGAATTGAGCAATAAGCACCAAATATGGCAGTATTATAGACCGTTCTCAAATTGACGTAAATGACAGAGATCTGCACACTTCCGCCGAAATCTCAACCACAACCTCAGGGGCGGATCCAGAATCATGGGAAAGAGGGGGCACAGCCAGCGCTCATCGTGGAAAACCTTGGTCAAATCTTTTCAAAATTTCGAAATTTCCCGGTCAATTTTAAAGATTTTCCACAAAATAGAGGGGGCACGGGCCGGGTGTGCCCCCCCTTGGATCCGTGCCTGAACCTCAATCTGAAATTGAATGACGTAACGCAGACAACCCCACGACAGTGACGTCAAAGATGTTGCGTCAGACTCGACCATTGCTGAATCGCGGATGGCGTCACGTCAGCCGGTTTCAGATCCGAGGTTCTGGTTGAGATTTCAGCGGAAGTGCGCAGATCTGCTAATTCGAGAATCGTCTATTCACTCTGTAGACAGCAATCGGCAAATTTCCAATGTACTGCAGGAGGAAACCAGAGTACCGGGAGAGAACCTGCATTGTCAAGGAGAGTCACCCTCTCTATCACACGAGTGGGTCGAACCGACCCGGGACCTCAGAGATGAGAGAGGCCATGTTTGCACTACGCTTCTGTTTGACAAGCCAAGATGGGATGGTCGATCAAAATTTCCAAAAGACTGCAACATGATCCAGACACCTTTTTACCAAAACAACAACATCAGTTTCTGCACGAAGCACATTCCCACACCATCATCAAAGATCCTTAGACCAAGACAGTAGAAGATTCCTGAGAGATGTTTCATGATCTCTTGCCAGAAGCGTACAAACCCAATCTTCTAACTTTCATCTTTGATTTATCAAGCTAATGGACAAATGTCACATCCGTGCCATCCGTGACAATTCCAAGCTTGTCCAGCACGTAAGATACGACTCCAAACCACTTTTAATATCTTCGTGATTAGAAATCGCAAGGCAGAATAGGAAAGAACAAGTTACAAAGAACGAAAGTATTATTGCTTTAAACCACACGAACAGAAAAGCTTTTAGGTTTCTTTGATTTGATCACCTTCAAACAAAAGGAACCTGAAACTTGAAGAGGTATCAAGCAATAGAGGCATGTTTCAAAGGTCGAGACAACCTCAAGTGAAGATTTTGTAACAAGCGGCTTCGTCTTCAAAGCACTGATCACCATGTCACGAAGATGTCCTTTTTCCGCTTTAGCGCTCGGGAAGATTTTCTTAACAAAAACTGTGCGTTGCTTAAAAAGGAACAACATAGTTCCTGGTGCGATTTCTTTGCAAAATAAGTGACTGTCATATAAAGGCCTTGCAATGACGTCATCCTGGCGGCCATGCTGGAGGGCACAGGCCTTGACAGGGTGCAGAGGTGTGATGAGACCTGCGTGAAGTGCGCCACGCCATTGTTTGACGTATCGTCATTGGGACATGCACGGCTCATTTCGCTGTGCCTCTGCAGCATGTGCCCCCCAGCATGGCGGCTTGTGACGTCATTTGCAAGGCCTCTATACAGACCTAAGGACAGGGAAACATCATGAAAGAAGATGATGGAGTTGTGGTAAGTAAAGGGAGTCAACATTGCATCTTGAAGCAACCTGCAGCAACTAGCTTTCCGGCGATGGAAGGAACTCAAGAATGACTGATCAGTTGCCGATTTTGTCGACTTGAACTTGCTTGCATCTCCGAGCAACTGCCGGATCCGCTAGTTGCCGCGAGTTGCTTCAATTCAAGTTGCCCATGTTCTACTTTTCAGCGACTAGTTGTCTCCAGTTCCACTCAGATCCATCGACCAGCACCTGCTTGTGACTGATCTTGCTTGCACGGGGATATTTCATTGAAAATCACGTGACATGTACCGAAAATGAAAATGGCGGCAGTGGAATGGGCCGAGGGCACGGAAGACGCGCTGTAAACATGAGCGTGCTGTTTGAGGAAACTGCCAGCTAGGCTCCGAGTTCCTCTCAATCGCTGAACTGTCAACCTGCGCTTGGTGGTTTTTTTATCTGTGGCGGATCCGTCGAGCTTCAAGACGCAATGTCGATCTGTAAGCCCCTTTAGATTTGTGTGTTCCGATGAAAGAGTAAAGCAGGCCTCACACGAGGACGGTTCTGACGGCGGTTCAGCACGGTTCAATAGGGAGGTTTAGAAATCAAACGATAACTTTATTTTTCATGCTACACATTAACCGGATTTTATATTGCATTTATCGCTTGATTTCTAAACCTCCCTATTGAACCGTGCTGAACCGCCGTCAGAACCGTCCTCGTGTGAGGTACGCTTAAAACACAACACTTCAGCGGCCTAATCCTTGTGACATATGGGCTAGAGAACCAAAGCTAGTATTAAAGGGCATGGATTACAACAAGCTAAGAGGTGTGATTATGACTCAACCTAGCATTTTGTTCCCAAAGCAAAAAGGTCCAGATCTCCTATGTTCCACAAATAAAGTTAAAGCTTAAGTTAAAGTTTTGGGTTTATAGTCTGATGTCAACAAAAGTAGAGGTGTCGTCATCTGACTTGAACATCAAACGCCGACATTTTGACTCAATTACCTTACTCACATCGGAAATTTATTGCGTACTAAGAGCGCATTTGCAAAACTGCTGTGGACTTGCCTTCGAGTACCATTAAGAACACAGTCAACTGCAACTCTAGGCTTACCTAGTGATGTAATCCACTAAAATACGAAATTTGTAATTTTGAAATTGTGAATTTCGTGGGCCACGAAATTATTTTTACTGTCATTTTTGACTGCCGTGACTTATTCCCTTTAACCCCAGTCTATCCTGAAACTTTTCAGTAGAGCTCTAATAACTGCTCATTAAGTGCTACAATCTGAGCACTTCTGACCGGTACCCATCCACCTGAGTGGAGAGGCAGTGTTGCCAATAAATGTCTCATGCCGCAGCGGGATTCGAACCTGGGACCCACCGGCCACCAGTTGGGAGACCCAAACCACAACACCACCATGACTCCTGACAGCAATGTTAAATTCTCAGCATCACAAAAGTGAACAGGAAATTGCCACTAATTTCAATCTCAAATCTACTTATAATGTGGATCTACACACTCGGTGATTTTGAAAGTACATGCGACACTTGCAACCAAAAACGCATATACTTATTGCGTTCAAGATCGCCCGCTTACAGTTTTAAACGGTTCGATAATGAGAACAGATGCTTGCTGCAGCAGTTTATTCCTGCCAATCCTCTACGTGCCAGATTGACTAATCATCTCATTAGGAAACACAAATCGTTATCAGATTGAGCACTTTGCTTTTTTGGAGGACCGGCAGCAGCTGTAAAACCTCGAGAGTCATGCAGGATCAATTTTTGGTTGAAAAATGAAACGCATCAATAAAAGAAATAGAGCATCGTATTTCACTAGTCTTTTGACACATACATTTTATTTTGATTTTGATTTGTGAATTGATATTTTCCTGTTGTCTCCATATGCGCGTTTCATTCTTGATTGGTGAATCGATCTTTGAAATGAATTTATGTACATGTATTATTTCCGTCAACAATACTGGGACAATTCTGCATATAATGCAGCAGGACAAAAGGAGTCAAGTTGAGATTCAAACCCCTTCAATCGCTCCTCAAATCAAAGGCACAGGCTGCTAAAAGTACATGTAGTACATCACAATAGCAAAACAGTGGTCATCCATCTTATGCAGCTATCAAGTTAATCCCGGACCCCCCCTCCTCAGGCACTCGACACTAACTCGCCAGTCTGCAGTATTTTGGAAGTGGGGGACTCGACATGGATACGCCAGTACTATAAAATGTATCAGGTGGGGATTCACCCCAGGGCAAAATAGTATGCGTGGGGCACTAGTTGTTCCCTAAAAGTGTGTGGCACAGGTGGCCGGGACTCGCTCCAAACTCGACATTGCCTGCCGTAGGCCTACCAAAGTTAGAAAAATATGATTTTTTGCATTTTAT
>NMRB01000887.1:138774-164538 GCA_002633025.1 Notospermus geniculatus | reverse complement strand
AGAAGGACAATTTGGAGACACATTCTTGAATGGCTAGTGGAATCAAGATGGCTGATGTGGCAGCCATATTTGATATCTTATTCAGGTGAAAGAAGCGAACACAGGACAACCAATCTTGATTGGATGAAGACTACAGGCAATCAAATGGAACAAATTCTTATCACCCCCCCCCCCTTAACAGAATCGGGTGTTTCCATGGTTTCTTTGTCACCATTAAAGAATGGTATGACAAGCAACAACCAGCCAGACCCATGACAAAATATGGCCATCTCAGAACTGGTGGATACAGATATAATTGCTTATTCAACACTGAACCATCAGAACAAATATGAGCACATGTTGAATGATTGACTACCAGAGACGAGAATGCCTTTACAATCTTGGGAATCACCCAGCTGTGTCTCCTCGACTGGAAAATTGCGATAGCCGACAACGAATGAGAATTGATGACGATTGGTCCTCGAAGGATCTCGACGGGAACGACGCACCTCCACGTAAAGTGATGTGTAAACTTTCAATCACGTGGATGTACCAGCTGAAGCAAAGCATTGCTCCAATCTGGCTGTAATGCCGGAGTTCGGGCTTCAGAGTGGCGCAAAGTAGAAGCATCATCAGCTCTCACCTCTGAGGTTCCGCGGTTGGACCTGCTCTTTATGTGATAGAGAGGGCGACTCTCTTTCTGCACAGGTTTCCTCGGGACATTCCGATTTCCTCCTTCAGTACACCGAATTTGCCAAATTTTCTTGACAGAGCTGGTAATAGGGCCGTTTAGACGACAGGCAAAAATCCAAATAAGACCTGAATCCGGATTCATCCTACCTGCGTGCATGCACACTGATGTGGTTTTTCTCCCTCCACTGACCACACTCACCGTGAAGAGTTCCACAAGGGTAATTTGAAGTCGGAATGTGACCAGATCAATGTTTGTGTAAACGCTACCCAAAAACTTTGAACACATCCGGTCCAGAATGTGGGTCAATCAGATCGAATCTGAATGTGCATGGTCTTTTGGCTTGTCATCTAAACGGCCCTATTGTCATATCTGCCTCACTCCTTCTCGATTCAAATTTTTAAAGAGCGACAGCAAAAGGGCACTGCTGTCTATTCCCTGTTCAATTATGAGACAGAGACCCTCCACCTCAATATCATTACTTGTGTACACAGTTAATATTATTCCATGGGTACATCATGTAATATACATGACCAAACGTGAATGACTGAATGTCGTGATTTCAGATTACCTCATTTCTTTGTTCATCAAGAATGATACCGTACATACTGTGTCTATTGTTTTTTCACTTTCATCACGAACGATATAGCATACAAATACTGGTCATCGCCAACATGCAGGAAGGAAAAAACAAGATTCTTCTGAGACGAATACATATCATATCACTGTGTTGTGCATTTCACTAAAAAATCTTAAGGACAGAAACTACACATAAGCACTCTACTGTTAACAGAACTTGGTTCCTTGTGATTTTCTACAATTGAAGGAACAACATTTAGAAATGACTTTCTTTATTCTCGAAAAATATTTGAAGAAAGAAAGTCATTTCTAAATGTTGTTCCTTCAATTATTCTCGAAAAATATTTGAAGAGTCGATTAGACAGATAACTTCAGCAAACAGTGCATCCACATCAGCCCTGCTCAACATCAACATCGTGCAATGCTCAGCATAGCCCCTGCACAACATTTACAACAGCCCCAATCAGCATTCACACCAGCCTCCCCTCAATGTTCACATCAGCACCCTGGTCAGCATTACCATCAGCCCCCTGGTCAGCAATACCATCAGCCCCTGGTCAGCATTACCATCAGCCCCCTGGTCAGCAATACCATCAGCCTCTGCTCAGCATTCACACCAGCCCTCTGCTCAGCATTCACATCAGCCCCTGGTCCTCATTACCATCAGCCTCTGCTCAGCATTCACACTAGCCTCTGCTCAGCATTCACATCAGCCTCTGGTCAGCATTACCACCAGCCCCTGGTCAGCATTACCACCAACCCCTGGTCAGCATTACCATCAGCCTCTGCTCAGCATTCACATCAGCCTCTGCTCATACAACAACCCCTGCTCAGCATTCACATCAGCCCCTGGTCGGAATTACCATCAGCCTCTACTCAGCATTCACATCAGCCTCTGCTCATACAACAACCCCTGCTCAGCATTCACATCAGCCCCTGGTCCGAATTACCATCAGCCTCTACTCAGCATTCACATCAGCCTCTGCTCAGCATTCACATCACCCTCTGCTCAGCATCCACATCAGCCTCTCCTCGGCTTTCAATGAGTTAAAAGGATCACATGCACTTTCAAACGTGTCATCTAACTCTTTGCAACAACATCACTTTCAACTTTCAATATTTTCAATTTTCCAATGCGGGTGATAACAGTTATCCATTTATGTACACACACACACTGGCGCTCAAGTACTTCAGCTGCTCCTTTGAGTGGAGTGTCACAAGCATAAGCCAATAATGGCAGACGAGCGAATGTGTCACTGCAAAAGGCTCGCAGGGACATACGGAAAGTCCATTTAGCCAAGTTGAGAAAAAAGAACATAATTACGCTGATGCAGTTGCCTAGCTCGCTTACTGCGAAAAATTCTAGCAACCGAGCAATTTGGTCCTGGTGCTTTTTAGCATTTGCTGATTTCGATAATGACCTTTTTTAGGTGTCTGCAGATAGATAATGGACTGCTCTTAGTACCTGAAATTTTTTGGGCCTAGTTTTTAATATTCCACCTTTTTTAGGACACTGAGAAAATGGGTTTGTTTTAGTCCCAGATAAGGCGACATGGATGTTTTTTTATGTCATTAGATACAGCTTGTTCACAAAATTATACCTTCAAGTACCTTAAGACAACTTGGTAATTTGGATCGTTAACCATCAAAATGATACCAACTTCACAACCATTAGATTATATGGAGATAAATAAGGGATGAACCACATATATGGCATTATCCTTTGATCTTTCACTGGAAATAGGATCTCTCTCATCGATTTAATTGCATGTGCAGGTTTCTGGTCATTAGCTGTGACACTAGGAGCGACATCATAGGGTTTCAACGTCAAGCCCCATCAGCAAGTCAGTCTAAGTTCTTCTAATCACTGCTTTTAAGTCTGGATCAAGTAGAAGGGTGTGCCCAGAATTTTGTTATCCACGATTTTGGGAAAGAGGGGGCGCACTTGCTAGAAACACTGAAATCTGCAGTTCAATGATTTGCTCCAAATTTTATAATTTTACGGTTGATTTTAGAGATTTTTTGGCCGAAAGGGGGGCGTACGCCGGGTGCCCCCCTCTTGGATCCGCGCCTGCTTTATCCTTTCTAAACCAGATGATACATGTAATTGGAAGAAATGAAGTTTTTAGGCCATCATTCTCAAAGCGAGAGTTCTGAGAAAAAGTTCAGCATCCATCTGTTCTAAAGGTCAACAAATGCATTTTTTTCATACTATTCGGCAGAACATTGAATCAGAGCTGCTCCCTTCACAAGTGCAACCGAGAACAAAAATAGCCAAAGCATTCATGCGATTACAATAACAACCTGCCTTCCACACCTACTTCCTCTCTGTTCCCACCACCTAAAGAGGAATGGTCGCTGTCTTCCCCTGGAAAGACTTTGACGCCAAGAACCGCCAACACTAAGAACAAGCTTTATTTCAACAAACAATACAGCCACGCGCCAACTGTATCAAGTTCATGCTCTTTTTCTTCGCTCAAAGCTTACTGAAGCACAGCTTCATCCTTATCATGCAGCGATAATGACAATTGTTTGCTTTCCATAAAACAACCTAATCTACCATTGCCATCATTTTTCTTTTCTTGCCATCCATTTTGTTTGCTTNGAGTGTCACAAGCATAAGCCAATAATGGCAGACGAGCGAATGTGTCACTGCAAAAGGCTCGCAGGGACATACGGAAAGTCCATTTAGCCAAGCTAGGAAAAAGAACATAATTACGCTGATGCAGTTGCCTAGCTCGCTTACTGCGAAAAATTCTAGCAACCGAGCAATTTGGTCCTGGTGCTTTTTAGCATTTGCTGATTTCGATAATGACATTTTTTTAGGTGTCTGCAGATAGATAATGGACTGCTCTTAGTACCTGAAATAGTTTTTAATATTTTCCCTCTTTTTTGGACACAGAGAAAATGGGTTGTCTTAGTCCTAGATAAGGTGATATGGATGTTTTTTCACGTCATTAGGTACAGCTTGTTCACAAAATTATACCTTCAACTACCTTAGGACAACTTGGTAATTTGGATCGTTAACCATCAAAATGATACCAACTTCACAACCATTAGATTATATGGAGATAAATAAGGGATGAACCACATATATGGCATTATCCTTTGATCTTTCACTGGAAATAGGAGATCTGCTCATCGATTTAATTGCATGTGCAGGTTTCTGGTCATTAGCTGTGACACTAGGAGCGACATCATAGGGTTTCAACGTCAAGCCCCATCAGCAAGTCAGTCTAAGTTCTTCTAATTACTGCTTTTAAGTCTGGATCAAGTAGAAGGGTGCGCCCAGAATTTTGTCATCCACAATTTCGGGAAAGAGGCGGCGCACTGTGCTAGAAACATTGAAATCTGCAGTGAATTTCAATGATTTGCTCCAAATTTCAGAATTTTACGGTCGATTTTATAGATTTGTTGGCCAAAAGGGGGCGTGTGCCGGGTGCGCCCCTCTTGGATCCGCCCTGCTTTATCCTTTCTAAACCAGATGATACATGTAGTTGGAAGAAATGAAGTTGTTTTTATGCAATCATTCTCAAAGCGAGAGTTCTGAGAAAAAGTTGAGCGTCCATCTGTTCTAAAGGTCAACAAATGCATTTTTTTCATACTATTCGACGGAACTGAATCAGAGCTGCTCCCTTCACAAGTGCAACCGAGAACAAAAATAGCCAAAGCATTCATTCGATGACATAAGAACCTGCCTTCCACGCCTACTTCCTCTCTGTTCCCACCACTGTAAGAGGAATGGTTGCTATCTTCCCCTGGAAAGACTTTGACACCAAGAACCGCCAACACTAAGAACAAGCTTTATTTCAACAAACAATACAGCCACGCGCCAACTGTATCAAGTTCATGCTCTTTTTCTTAAGCTTACTGAAGCACAGCTTCATCCTTATCTCGCAGCGATAATGACAATTGTTTGCTTTCCATAAAACAACCTAATCTACCATTGCCATCATTTTTCTTTTCTTACCATCCATTTTGTTTGCTTGGCTCTTGGTAATTTCCTTTATTCCTCCAGAACGGCGCAAACACCAGTACAACACTCTTCCGTACCGATGACACTTTCTGAGATAGTAATTGCCGAGGGCTATCTATGTATACAGACTCATCTTTTTCCTTAAGTTAAAGGTGATATATCTTCCCATTATAGCTGTTTACTAATGCATGTCCTTCTTTCCTTGTGAAAAGGCAGGAACGACAGAACTGGTCCTGTTGCCCCTATAGTCTTCCTCACAACATTTTCGACTTCAGAAAAAAACGCTCCTGGCAAAAAAGCGAAGAAGTAGCAGACTTCAAGACTTCCACAGATAAAAACCATGCCTCGGGGATACCAATCTCCGACATTTCATTTTTTGTACCACTTGGAAAAAGTCGATTGCTAGCTCTCTGTTGGCTTTCATCGGCCAAGTATGTAAGACCAATCTAATCGATGCCACGGTGGAGGATCCAGCCACCTCATCAAACTAAACGAGAAATCTGAGGCAGGCTTCCTCAACTGCTCTCTTAAACACCATACAGATCCACGAGAGTGCTTCCTCCGTTTCTGTTTACACAGAAGCACAGCAGTTAGTTTCAAGTGGCTCAGAGGAGCTCTCAACCCATGAAACCATATCATACCTTAAGACGCTATCGATTTTAGTCACGCTGCAATGACACTTGGTTAATTGCTGGCGAAGAAAACCAATGCTGCTTCATGCCGTAAGAAATGTGCTCCGGGGGAAGCAGCCATTTATTTCCTGAGAGCACTGCTCTTGGTAGGGGCTTCGGTTCATTTCCTTGGTCTTCAGGCAAGGGGCTGCATGTCATCTTGATGGCCTATGTCCTCAGCGTAGGGTCTCCATTTCATTTTGTTGGCCAATGGTCTTCAGGGTAGGGGCTTTACAGTCTTTTTTGTTGGCCAGTTTTATCTTGTTGCCAATGGTCTAGGGAAGGGTCTTTACTTCATTTTGTAGGCCAATGGTCTTCAGGGTAGGGGCTTTATAATCCTTTTTGTTGGCCAGGTTTATCTTGTCAATGGTCTAGGGGAGGGTGCATTTCATTTTGTTCGCCAATGGTCTTCAGGGTTGGGGCTTCAGACCTTTCTGTTGGCCAGTTTTAATTATCTTGTTGCCAATCCAGGGAAGGGGCTGCACTTCATTTTGTTGGCCAATGGTCTTCAGAGTTGGGGCTTCAGTCCTTTTTGTTGGCCAGTTTTATGTTGTTGCCAATGGTTGGAGTTATTTTGTTGGCCATGCAATGGTCTTCAGGTTTATTTCGAGGGATATGCCCAGAAATAATCGAGTGCTGGATGACAAATTCTATAAATTCCATTACAAGGCGTAGCTCCTTTTATGTTGGTGTATTTTACTGGGTGGAAAAAACAATAATTTTATCCTGAGTGCCAGGTGGCACAGCCAAGTGCTGGGTTGTACCAGTGCCGCCGCCGCGGGCAGAACCCTGCTCTTCATTTTGTTGGCTGCTGAGCAACTGCAAGAGTGCCCTCGAGTAAAATACTAATGGACATCTTTAGGACTGAACAGTATTGAAAATTAACGGGTTAATTGTACTTCGGCGCCAAATGAGTTGACAAGGCACTGAAGCCACCATCAATACTTCATATAGTGCCTCGGTACACTGGCATATGTCCCCAACAAGTAGCGTCACAAATGGGTGAAAATTGATTTCAAAGAATATAATAGCATTATAGCGTGAAAAGTGATAACTGGAGTCCTGAATCTTTATAATAACCATTGTGGAATTTACTTTGCATTATTTTCGCCTCATAAATGACTAATGCTTTGAAGAGTCTCTGTCGCGCTCATTCAAGACCTATCATGTTTCTTTGGTCTCCATCCATCACTAGAGTACACAGAGGGCATGCTGAAATGTACCCGTGTTTGGATGAAAAATACAAGATTGAACTGGCTACGCCAAGACCAACAAGGTGTGTCCTGTGCATTGGTGTGTCCCAATGTTGCAATTTTGCTTGTCACCTCTGGATGTATACATGTATACATGTATACATGTAGCTGTCATTGTTTTTAATCATTTTTATCGAAGGACCACAGTATTGCCACTTTTTCTCGACAGCCGGCACCACTGCGCCACTCTCCAACCCAGGGACTAACTACGTTGTCGGCGAATTGACCCGATTTACTACACATTTTTGTAGTTCGTGTTGCTGCCGCTAGGTGGCTCCCTCTACGTCGGCAGTCAAATCACCCATTAGAGATTGCATGCCGTGGTCCTTTAACCTTCTGATAGCTATTCAACAGTTATAAATCAATTTAACTGAATTAAGTTTTTTAAAATATGAGTTCCTACAGCTGTTTCCAATTTTAAAGGTTTTGGTCAGAATGTCAATTCCAGGAAATTCAGGTTGTGTGGTGAAGTCCTCTGAGATCCACTCTCCATGTCATACAAGCAAAACCAGCACTCTCAGAGACCATAAATTTTACTCTTTAATCCACTCTTGACTAGTGAACTAACATTCGTTGACACCAACTCTCAATCCAATTTCTCAAACTGACTCACAGGTACAACAAGAAACATTGAATTATCACTAATACTGAAGGAACTTCTCTACATGCGTGTCTTTTCGTGCAAGAATGCTCATAGGGAGTAAACCTATTCAAATAATGGTAACTCCATGAATGTAGAAGTCAGACAGAATTATCATCAGTCTTCAGTTTCTCCCAAGTGAGATCAGCAACAAACTGCTCGGAGTTTTCTAGCTATCAACACGCTCATTTTCTAGAAATGTTTGGAAATCTGATACTCAAAAGCGACATTAACAATGAAGTCTATTACAAACACGAAAACCTGAGATTTCATAAAACAGTGAATCCAGCAGTAGCAACGATCCACCTTCTTGGCAAACATGGCTAAAAAACACTGGAATTCTTACACAAACAAGCACTCAAAGCAAGGTGAAAACCAGAATCCCAATTTGTGATACGGTTCAGATATCTTTGGATAGAATTTCAACTTGAACAACACTCCCACCGTGAAATCAATGATCGAAATTCAAATGATTTTCTTGCTTTTTTGCCGATATTTATTGCATTGCTGCTGCCAAGCAGTAGGAAGCAATTATCGAGGTTGGTGCATGGATCCTGCATGGATTGAGCATCTTACAAGGGCAGGGGGTAGGGGTGCAACATTCTCCGACATGTGTTGTCGCAGTAGTACTGTCGATCTGGAGGAAGCAAAGAACAACAATAGACGATTCTCAAATTGACATAAACGAGAAAGATCTGCGCACTTCCGCCAAAATCTCAACCATAACCTCGGTCAGAAACTGAATGACGTGACGCGAGAGAACCCCACGACAGTGACTTCGACGACGTTGCGTCAGAGTCGACCATTGCTGAATCATGGATTGCGTCACGTCAGCTGGTTTCAGATCAAGGTTGTGGTTGTGATTTTGGCAGAAGTGCACAGATCTGCAAATTTGAGAATCATCTATTTGGCCAAATCACGAGATATCTCGAGAGTGGGAATATTGAGTTGTTTGAAGTCACGAAATATCCTGTGATTGGGCCTGACACTTGATTGACATCCCATTTGTCATGTCTGTACTGGAGATGTTAAAGCCGCACAGTATAAACATATGGGTCATAATCGGCGACCCTTTAGAGCACAGTCTCGTTCACCCAGCCACTGTTTCGAATCTGGGGATCCGTGTGGCAGTAGGCTACTGCGGAAAGAAATGGCTGGCTGCGCGAGACTACATGCAAAATTGGGGATTTCCCAAGGGGATTCCCCCAACCTCGATGCAGGATAATGCTATAATATGTGGTTCTATGGTAAATATACATTACGCACACCTGTAAATGAGGTCGCACTATGATTTCGGCCGAACTGGGAGTGAGTAGCGGTGCATACTGTGCGGCTTTAAAGCACATCAAAGGAATGCAACAAGAGGCCCATGGGCCTTGCGCTCAGCTGATAGGAAGGGGTTAATATCTCTTGGTGAATCGAGATACATGTAGATATCATATTTCACCTATCAATTTTAATGAAATTTCACACAGCTCCTGGAAGGACACTAAACCTTTGTTAGAGAGGTTTTAAAAAAATTCCAATGTTTGTGTCTCCAGAAATCTCGCGAGACGTGAAAGATGCGAAATTTGCCTCTGCCTCCACTTGAAGTCGCACGA
Source organism: Notospermus geniculatus (assembly GCA_002633025.1). Classification (NCBI taxonomy): domain Eukaryota; kingdom Metazoa; phylum Nemertea; class Pilidiophora; order Heteronemertea; family Lineidae; genus Notospermus; species Notospermus geniculatus. Next base: position 155,148 of record NMRB01000887.1, on the reverse strand, counting down.
AAAATAGGCCTCTGTATCAATGCGCCCAGAATAGCCAGATTCATGCAAATCGATGAAATGACGCATGCAACCTATTATCTGCCCCTAATACACTTGCAAATGACACTCACTTCATTAATAATGTCAACGGCGCCCTCACAATCCACCCCAAACCATAGACACCACGATTTTATTAAGAACTCCTTGTGAGTCCCATCTGACCTTGGCGCATGATTACTGTACTTAGCCCACATGTAGTTTGCTGACTGTCTGTGAGAGTTCAACATTCATTTTGCCGAGGAAGGATAAGTCACGGCAGCGACAGAATCGGTCCGTCGTATGTTTACCACGAAATGAAAATAAAAGAAAATATGCTATGGCAGTCGCTGCTGTTGAGTGAGAGTGAGCATGGTGCATGTGGTGAGGTGCCATCGACTTCTTCATCTAAATACACCAAGAATTCCCTACCCCACCGTCGTTGATAGCCCCAATCAAAATAAAGACACATCAAACTCTCTAAACATGTGGAATATTAGCAATTTTTATTGCTGGACGCTCCGAAAACGGCCAGAGTCAGACACTCGAAAATGATGCAATGTCTGATGAAGCCCGATGCGACGATGTCCGGCGATGAAAAAGATCGAGGCCGTCGATTCAATCAGTGATTGCAGCAAGAATTCTAATATCCCTTCATCGTTAATGGCCCCAGTCAGACTAAATATGTATCAAATATGTGAAATATGAGCAATATTTAAGGCAGCAAGCTATGAAAGCAGCCCGAGTCGAAGACTTATAATGACGTGCACGAAGCCCAGATTCGGTTTGCTCGGTTCGATCATAGCGATATTTTCCTGATATTTATCGTCATATTTCGAACCCAATCGTTTCGTTTTGATGCAAAATAACTTCAGTTATTGACTAAAGATACTCTGAACTTCCACTCAGGTATTATCTCATGACGCGATTGCATATGATCGTAGGGATTTTTTACGATGATCATGGGCATATTTCATGTTAATAATAGTTCTCTGTCAGCCGCCATTATGAACACAATAGCCTTCGTAGAGCACTCGGCCAGGTTGTCGTCACACTCGGAAGTGCGGGAAATCTTAAAATCTTCCGAAGTGGTTTTTTGGACACCACGCCCCCTGGTGAAATATTTCAGAATCTTTTGAGGGGGTAAATTATGTGCCCATTGATCCTCTTCCCAGTGCTGGTGAGTTTGTCCAAGTCATTTATCAATGGAGCGAGCTAGTGGCCAAAACATGGTTTGCCTATGACGCCCCCTGGTGTCGTTTGTGTGCGTTGAAACGGGCCGATTTTCGGTTTCCTAGTAGAGTTTCACCAGGGCTACCTTCAGATGAAATTTTGAGTCTCTGGCTATTACGGTTACAAAACGTCGGGCATAGTTTAACGTCGGGCATAGTTTGACGTCTGGACGGACGGACTGACGCGTGACGCCACTGAATAGTTATTTGACTAGCTCTGCTGACCTTTGGTCAGCTGAGCTAAAAACATCGCGTCACGACTTCCTCGTGCAGTCCAACAGGGACGAAACACCAAAAACAGAGGTACAACTGCTCACAGCGCCACTAAGTGGCGATACCTTCCAGGTTCCTTATGCAGGACATATCAGACATGATGAATGAAGTGACAGCGACTTTCTTCAAGAATGCACGAATGAACAAATACTTTGACGAATGGACAATAAACTATTGCTGAACAGTGCCTGAATCATTCAACTTGAAGATGAAAGTCTGCAATCAGTGAATTCTCAGGATACATGCACTTTTTAATCTGAAATTAAATTGCCATGCCTGTTGGAGTGTTGTAACATGAGATGACATTTCACCGACATCAGCGGCGAGAGACAATGATTAAAGGTTCAGAAATTCGAACGGAGGCTGACGGCAATGTCACAGAAAATCCATAGACGTAAACATCGTGATCTCCTCTTTAATCAAAAAGCTATTAAGTGTCAGGCGTGGGGAAACCTTCGAATGTATCCACACCCTCGTGATTAAAAGCAAGCAACGGCTATATCACAGAGCTGTCAGGAATGGAGCTGTGAAAACATCGACTTTATCAAAATCTCGAGTGACGAAAAGCGCCAAATCTTCCAAGCAAGATCTCATGAGAGGTTCATCTTCCAGCCATATCAGATATGTGCACGATTTCATGGAACTACTGATGTCATTTTCAGAGACTCACTTTGTCAAATCTCTTGGTTTGTCAAAATGGTAGTCACACTCAAAATTCTTCTTGACAGCAATTATTTTTATGCTTTGGAAATTGTTAGGATACAAAGACATTTTCAAGATTTTTGGTGAAGATTTACTACAAAATCCATTGAAAAAGATTTTTGCAGTGTTTCCGCCAGAGGGTACAAAGGCTACTATGCTATGTTAGTACCCTCAAAGGAACAGAAAAGGGCCATTTTCTTCAATTTCATGGGTTTTTTGTTGATTTTGAAGAAATTAGTGCCCTCAAAAACATTTCTAGCAGAGACCCTGTTTTTGGCATAAAAATAACTGATTTTCAAGATTTATTGGTGAGGGACGCAAAATACAAAACACGATAATCACGTGAAAAAACATGGTAAAATTACTGATTTTCAAGATTTTTGGTAAAAGAGTTAACACAAAGAAATCGGTGAAAAAGCAACGTGACAACAGCCTCTTATAAGAAGTTGTTGAAACAACGGTAGCATCTAAGCTCTTCCTGATCGAAACAATCAAGGGGAATTACCCTTGACAAGGCAGTCGACAGGACAGCATTAGACGATTGGCCCGGGGGCACATGGCAACGCTGCGGTTACTTCGCTAACACATCACTTATCTTGATCAAAGCTTACCAAGCGGGCAAGGATACGAAGCGCTCTGATATACTGCGTAGATGATAAAGTAACATACAAGGATACGAGATGGAAAACATAGATGAGTGGTTTCGTGTTCCATTATCAGCCACACCCAGTAAGATGAATGTGAGGGCTGGGAGAATGTGATAAACGAGCGATCTTAAAGTCCTATCTGCACCACAAAAATAAATTCTCACTCTTTTTCAGCTTTGTACAGAATTCAGACAGAACTGCATTTTGCTGTTTGTTTCATGAAATTATGCAAATTCCCTAGTCTGACATCATTTAATGAGGCAGTCTTAGACCATTCTGATTTTACTGAGTCGATCCTTCACAAAATCCACCATAACTTTCTAACCGGTTGGAATTTTTTCACGAAATAAAAAACTCTTTCATTGTAATTCTATGCCAAATGATTATACAAGCTGCAAAAAAAGGTGCATGTAGGACTTTAATCTCCCACTAACTGACGTTAAAAAACGTAGCATATTTGATACCAAATTTGGCCAACGCCACCAATTTCAAACCACCCATGCCAAATTGCTAGTATTGGATCTAACATTCCCACTATTTTCAAATCAAAGACTGAAATTCAGTCAGGGCGTTTTTCTATGGCAAATATTTAGAGCCAATATTTCAAATCAATGACTGAAATTCTGTCCAAGTGTTTTTGATGTGAATGCACTTGAATGCCACGACAATTGAGCTTTAGGGAAAGAAGCACCCATCATCAGCACAACTACAATTGAAATCAACAGAAAAAACACCCTATAATTACCCCAAATGCTTAGATAAATGCTTAGATATCCAACTCTCAGAGTCTGACAAATAAACTGATTGCTGTTTCATTATCGTCAACGTTCCTGATGCACTTTCCACATGACTGCACAGCTAACTGAGTTTAGCATAGTTAACTTAGCTGCAGTGATGGAACATTCAGTCAGTCAGCTTGAAATCAATTTCACTTCAAATAAGCTGCGATTTCAATGAGATTTTTCCATCATGTGATGGAACAATTAACTGCTCTTAACGCCAGAGCTGCAGTCATCACCAAACTGCTGTTAATGTTTTAAATATTTCAGTATCTTCTTGTACTTATAGATTGCCGAGGATATTAAGTAGAGCAATTGAGCAAGTTGTTCCTCTTTGCACCATTCATCAAAGCTGTTCATTCGTTCCTCTGTGCATGGGCGTCCACGAGTCCCTCAATGCACAGGACTTGTGTTCATATTAGCTCCACGAGTCCATGCACAGGCATCTGTGTATCTTCTCTATGAACTGTAGTTCATTAGCCCGTCTAATGCACAAGTGTATGTAGCCCCTCTACAAACAGGCTAGCTACTCTATGCACAGGTGGGCATGGAGGTCCTCTAATGCAGGTGTTCATGTTAAGCTACTCTATGCACAGGTGGTCATGAAGCTCCTCTACACACAGGTGTTCATGTTAAGCTACTCTATGCACGGGTGGTCATGAAGCTCCTCTACACACAGGTGTTCATGTTAAGCTACTCTATACACAGGTGGTCATGAAGCTCCTCTACACACAGGTGTTCATGTTAGCTCCTCTATGCACAGATGGTCATGGAGCTCCTCTATGCACAGGTGTTCATGCAGCTCCTCTAATCCACAGATGTTCATGTTAAGCAACTCTATGCACAGGTGGTCAATGGAGCTTATCTAACGCACAAGTGTTCATGTTAAGCTACTCTATGAACTATGCACAGGTGTTCATGGAGCTCCTATGCACACAGGTGTGCACAAAGCACCATGTACAAAATCTATTAATGGCACCATTCCCTTTCAACATGCGTACTGGATTTATGTGTTTGGGGGAATTTTCAGCCTCTGAAATGTGCTATAACTTATACTAACACAATTCATTTGGAGTGATGAGAATGGTTTAATGAAACAACTATCAAAGAAACATGAAACCAGACAAAGTAGTTCTCGTACTGTCTTCAAGATAGAAGAGCTCATACTATAGATCAGACTTATAACCATCAGACACGAACCTAATTTAAAATTCTGAGGCTGTAATTAGGAGACATAAATAAGAACTTTGCAGACAAATTTCATACCATAAAGGTGAACTGAATACCAATGAAATTCAGCTTTAAAGCTTGCATTAAATCCTTGCCATGAATACGACACCCAAGGGAACTCATTCCACTGAACAGATGAGGATTTTATTCACGTCATTTTCATGAAATCAATGGTTTAGATGAATTACGAGACAAATGCAGAACCAAAAGTTAGACATTATGGTTCACTTATCTCATTGTCTGATATTTTCCAACACCACAAAGTTCAAGGTCAGCCAATGACCTTGACCTTTCCCTTTCTGACACCCTGAAGGTCAAGGTCATTCGTTGGCTGACCTTGACCTTTTCCCCTTCCTGACACTGTGAAGGTCAAAGTTAGCAAATAACCTTGACCTTTTTCCCCTGAAAGACTAAAATTAATAAGACTAGAGTTGGAAGCCAATCAGGGACCAACCAACTCTTTCCATTTCATTGAACTGACACTTGATTAATCACAACCACCACTATGTGGCTTCTGTTGATGGAAAACAAGGGTTTCTAAAAGGTTCATTGCAGGTCTTGTGGAGCTCAAGACATTGTTATTGCCGGCTTATAGTTTTAAGTGCAGTCTATTATCTCTGACAGCAGCTATTACTTGTAATTCACCAACTATCTAGGAGGAGCAGATGACATCCTTTTCCAAATTAGTGACATTACAGGTATTTTTTGGGAAAGATGTTCATTTTGTGTAGGAGATTTTTCAAGAGCTCTTCAATATTTAAGACACACATTTCAATCCATCACCAGAATTTGCTGTTTTCAGCCAGGGATGGCACTCGTAAAAGATTCATATTCCCCAAATCACAGGCTTACAATTGCTTTTGAATACAATCCAGTATCATTAATATGGTCTTTACTTCAGATCATAGACAAAATCTATTCTGAGTACAAACCGACAGAAAACGAAGTACATCATTGGAAAGAAAATAAAAACTTACCTCAAATTCAACAAGTGCCTGTTTTTTCTTTGGCATCATCAATATATAGCTGAAAATAGAAAGGAGAACGACGTCAGAACTTCAGACTATGAAGAAACCCTTATTGATGACAAAGAGGTTGCTCAAAGCTGTGTACAGCACTGTAATTGAAAACAAGATTAATAATTTTGAGATAAGGACTTTAACCTCAAAGTTATAAAGTATTTTAATTAAGTCTCGAGATGTTTCTCCGATAATTGAAATCCAGGAATACTTCTCGAGGCGATTAGTCTCGAGGGACGAACGGACTTGTGACAAACTGATGAGAAGAAGACGGAAGTGTAGTAAAACCAAAATGTCAAGGAGCTGCTTTGGACTTTTCCACAGTAGGTGGGTGAATTTAAAAGTTTGTGCAACCTGCACACTCACTAATTGCCTGATTGAATAAAAGTTGTGCAACCTGTGCACTCACTAATTGCCTGATTGAATAAAAGTTGCATGTATACACAATCTGTATTCGCGAATTGCCTGGCAGTGACAGAATGGAAGTTATACAACCTGCATATTCACTAATTGCCTGACTGAATACAAGTTATATGTGCAACCTGTGCACTCACTAATTGCCCGACTGAAAGAAGTTATGTACAATCTGTATGTTCAATGAAGACCAGGGGGGAAGAAAGAAGTCTTGTGACCCAAATCACAATGGGAGTCCTCTCCAGAAGTAAACTGCGGAAGCTGCTGGGCATCTTGGAGGGGGGGAGGGCCCGTGTCTATTCCAGCGCCATGACTCCTCTGACGTTAAGAAAGAAAGAAAGAAGGAATAAAGAAAGATTCCCCTGGAGAAAATTTTCCTTTCCATTTGTCCACAGTAATTCAACATCGTATGGTATCTGGTAACATCTTTTGTTGTCATTTAACTATCAGAACCAGAAACACGTCAAGTACCATCTTTCATTGCTTTCTAAAGCTGATAGTGATACACAACAAACAAAAAACGTGACAACATAATCCCTGGNTACCGTATTTTTCGGACTATAAGGCGCGGCGTTTTTTCATGAAGAAGGGTCTAAAATTGGGGGTGCGCCTTATAGGGTGGTGCGCCTTATCTGCAGATAGAGTCCGAAAATTTGATCAGAAGTGTCACAACAAGCTAATTAGCTTGTCACAACAAGCTAATTAATCATACAACCAGGTCAGTTTGATGCATAACATTGCTGTGGTTCACCTGATGACTGCATCTTATAGGGAGGTGCGTCTTATAGGGCAGTGCGTCTTATGTATGGATTTCGTCAAGGGTTTAGGGTGAAATTAGGGGGTGCGCCTTATAGTCAGGTGCGCCCTATAGTCGCGAAAATACGGTACAATCTGTATGTTCAATGAAGACCAGGGGGGAAGAAAGAAGTCTTGTGACCCAAATCACAATGGGAGTCCTCTCCAGAAGTAATCTGCGGAAGCTGCTGGGCATCTTGGAGGGAGGAGGGCCCGTATCTATTCCAGCGCCATGACTCCTCTGACGTTAAGAAAGAAAGAAAGAAGGAATAAAGAAAGATTCCCCTGGAGAAAATTTTCCTTTCCGTTTGTCCACAGTAATTCAACATCGTATGGTATCTGGTAACATCTTTTGTTGTCATTTAACTATCAGAACCAGAAACACGTCAAGTACCATCTTTCATTGCTTTCTAAAGCTGATAGTGATACACAACAAACAAAAAAACTTGACAACATAATCCCTGGATGAAAACAAATTCTGTTGTTATCAACATCATTTAACATGACAACTCCAAACATTCCATAACATGATATTCGGTTATCAACATCCATAATGACGTGGTCCAACCTACTGGGGCTGAAACAATCTTGTTAGTTTTCTGCTCTAATCACGGCATGAATTATAGAGGAACCCTGGTCCATCAATCTTTTGCGAGTTTAATAACAATTCATCACACAATTACTTATGATATTCAAGTGCCATATCAGTCGGCTAATGTGTTTTTGAGCAGCAATATTGCTCAGGACGTTATAACTGGTTTACACAGATCAATAAAGAAGTGGTGTTTGCCCCAAGACGGTTGGAACGAGGAATGGTACAGCTCTGATGAGATGTCATGAAATCGCAGCTGCGGGCAACGGTGATCATGCGCGGACACACCGTCATGTCCTTATATCCCAAGATGCCGTGAGCAATATCGGATATTTGACCAAGACAGCCTCAAACTGCAAAGATAATTCGACCATTATCGCATTCTTATCTCATTTTACTGTAAAGTGATAAAAAGAAAATCAATTCTCGACAGAACCTCTCCAATTTGCTTCGAGCGTTGGAATGATAATACCGTACAAGTGCACTCAAAGTACAGGATCCATGATAAATGGCAAGGAAAAGTAATGTACAATACTCTTCCACACTGCCTTCCCCTCTTTGCCAAAAGAAATATCCAGAAGAAAAAAAAACAAGACAAAAGTCAACAACGGCAAGACCAGTAAAGATATTGTGTTGCTTTCTTTCTCTCAGGCTTGTTACTGTCACACCTTTGTGTGAGGCAATCATAATGATAAAGGTGGATTTTCTGCGTGGAACTAAGGCTCAGGAACACTGCAGAAGCTCTAGGCCTATTTGTATTGTATAATGGTGTAGTCTGTCAAAAATGAAGCCTACGCCAATGCAAATATCACGAAGCATCGCATTGGTCGATTGGCTTTCTCATGTCGGGGAACGGTGATGTTCTCTGTTTGCCATCGATCTGGAGTATAGTCCGAAAAAAGATGATGTCTGCTTGATGCAGAGCCTGAACGAGTTACAGTGCAAAGCCCTTCACCCGGGCACGACGACATAAGCTGTCAGTAGTGGCGCAGTGGATGAATTGAAGTCTGTGAGATCCAACGTTCCAGGTTCAATCCTGATCTTCATGCAATGAAGAGCTCCCCATTGCAATGGCTCTTATAGTGGTATAGTGGTTCGGGTCTCAGACAAGTGGTCAGAAGGTCCCGGGTTCGAACCCCACTGGCGTGAGACTTTGGGCAAGTCTCTTTGCCTCACTGGCCTCTTTCTGCCCAGGTGTATAAATAGGTACGGTCCAGAAATGTTCAGATTGTTGCACTGAATGAGCAGCTCATCTGAGTTCTACTGATCGGTTTTAGGATAGACTGGGGTTAAAGTGTAAAGTCGGATGACACCTCTACCATTGTTCATATCAGACTATAAACCCAAACTTTAACCTTAACTCTCGTTGACAGCACAGCTTTTCTTCAGTACACACAGCTTCCTAATACTGTCCATGAAGTTTATACCCAATGTTGTCTCGAGTGTGCCGTTATTTGGTGCTAAGTTCTCAATTCAATGGCTGAGCCTGCATGAGACACCGAGACTGCCGGCTTTTAATCCCTTCACCGTAGTACAACAATTTCAGCTACTTTTTGTAAACGTTAATGAGAACACCATCCATACCATTCTGCGCCATCGCCACTCATATCCTGGCCGACAATACCCCACGAGTATCCTCAACGGACGGCAGCAAATGAACCGAAAGACCGACAGGATTTTTACATTAATATTCGCAGTCGCTAATTGACTGCTATTTTAATTAACGAGCGAGAATCAGCTCGATCGTAATGATTTTGTTACTTGTATCCATTTCGAAGTTGACGCTAGAGAACCCTTGGCGTGCGCTCAACCATCCCACAACCGGTATAATTGTCTCGCTCATTATGACATCCATTTGACGATTTTTTTAGATCATATCACTAATGACAGCTCAGATATAGTCGACTGAACTGATGGCTATGGCGCTAATTGCACGATTGTTGATTTGTGAATGGAAATGAGGTGATCATGACCGATCAGTTATCTCGGACTATTCAGGAATAAATCGTGGCCATCTGATAAAAGCCTGGGTATTCGTAATGTACATTTTATTGACGATACAGGGCCATTAGCAAACATTAGCCATAAATTACTGGTATCATGCTATACTGTCATTTTCGTGTTTAGTCATTAGTTTACACAACTCTATGTCATTTGAACAGGATATTGTAATGCTGGGCCATTGGTTTCTAGGCAGCCAAAAAAATATCAATATTTAAAAACAAACGTAGGATGATTTCAAAGGAGGCATGAAAATTGAAACACACAGCAAAGGCAATGACAATCTAGGGGTGGCACCGTATCTATAACATCTTTTGAATGGCAGTGTCGCCTCCACCTTGACCTATAGCGACGACACTGTTGGTGCAGTCTGCAATGGTAATAACACTAACAGTCTCTTCTGGTCAGTCACTCTCAGTTTGCTCTTACAAGCCAATCCCAACCAACATGATAGTTATAGCAACTGTTAATGATGACATGTCTTCTTTATGTATTTCTCTGCCTCTTGACGAGTTCTTATTTCTCTTTTTCACTGCAAAGTCAACCTTATAATGCTGGAAGTCGGCTCACTTAAGTCAGAGCTTTGTTTTGCCTCGAAATTCGGCATGGTACTAGAGGATAACATATCCTGATGCAACGGGTCGTTTAATTTGCAAAGAGTACTTTGTTCTGGTAGAAATTTTACTTTTTTAACGGTGTTTTTCGATTGCTTTCTAAATTCTCCCTAACGCACACCGTGTTGCACCAATTCCAGCCGTGCTGTGCATTCCAACCTCGGCCAAACTCAGAATCAACGATTACCACAGGTTGTTGCTAAGTAATATATATTTCTGACTTGGTACAAAGGGCTATGCTTCGGTTTCAGCACTTTATCACATATAATTATTCTTCCTTTACGATATGCCTGTCTGTACCACAACTTACCCCTACTCGTATAGTATATTACAATCCTATTCCTTTACAAAACCTTTCTTTATCAACTCTAATGGTTTGTGTTGTACTATTCTCTTTGCACTGTTATCACAATACCAGTACCTGAATGTCCCTCGCAGAACGGTTGCTACGTAGCCTTCTGCTTCGCCAACTCCAATTCTTTGCATCTTGCAGCAGTATATTCAATAGACCTGCGTTTGAGGCTTTGGTGAGAGATATGTCCGTCACTAATTCCTTGGCTCTCAAACATCATAAATGATGAAATCTTATCTGTGATGAAGGAGGTACCATCTCTGTGTGACACTAAACAGTATGGTGTAGCATTGCTCTGGTGCTATTGTACTATGTAATGGGACATCCCCCCTCGCCTCGCTGTTGGTGTTATGTTTTGGGTACCGGTTTATGAAACAATACTTCTCATGTTGTGAGATGGTGGTGGAAGCTTTAGGATGGTGTCATAGTATCTCCTGTCAGTTGTATAATGCTATAAACATTGTCAAGTTTCCTCTAGGTGGTTATAGGCTGTCAAATGCGCCGGTCACACATCCATGTACTAAAACCACATTTGACGTTGCTTAACCTGTCAACTGGGTAGGACATCATATTACATCATCACAAAATCCAGGGAACCCCCCGAAAACACCCGAGGATCTCAGGTTGCGTAGGACATAATAGTACGCCCTGCAAGGAAATGGCGCTTCACATTGCGTAGGACGTTATATCACGTCCTGAACCTTATGTGTCAAATACTTTTTTTTGGCAATTTTTTTTCTAAGAAAGAATTTTTTTTCAAAAATTAATTACACAGTTAACTGGTCAACTTCACAGTCAGAGGCCACCAACCACAAGGCAGGTTTCTGCCAGAAATTTTTTGAGTGTACTTTTTCCAAATAAGCAAAAACCCTAGAAAATGGCTCTTTTCTGTAATCCTTTGAGGGTACTACCCTAGTATACCCTTTGTACCCTCTGGCGGAAACACTGCTAGGCCCATAGGCCATAAAGGAAATCCTCCATGGCCTGCAGCTAAGCCGTGCCACAACTTGGGGTACAGTACAGAACAACGTACACAGGCCACCTAAACACATGCATACTCTCACTACAACTTGTCCATTAATGAATTGTACGCTACTAATTGTGATTGCTTGATCGAGGAATTCAGCTCCCTCATTGCTTTCATAGTCGGCATAATTGGCTCGGCTGTGATGGCCTCGTGTCCAGTGTCTGCCCAATCAGCCTCCCATTTGCTGCTGTGAACGTTGTCTGGCCAATGAAGTCGTTATCGACCACCAGTTTTATTGATGTTTCCATTATATACGGTGTACATAGGCGCTAGTTGTCCTCACATAAATTGTGATAAATCCGACTGAAGAATTCTCAGTTATTGGCAATCTTCTGATAATATTGAGAATTTTGGCGTGGGTGTTGGGTCGTTTGAGCAATTTCTCCTGTCTCAAGATATGGTTGAATTGAGGCTTGTGTATTAAACCCTGTAAATAATCAGCAGCAATTGCTTCTCACCACTTTCCTCTCAGAACAACCATAATATTTCCACTAGAGGCATTGATTTCCTGATACTTTCATGCAACAAATGAGAAATAATGAATTAATGTGGGGATAAAAAATTGTTTATTCTGCTTTATATCTGCAGTAAAAATATATGTACAACATTTGAAAGTAAAATGAAATTAAACTTGTCAGTCGATAAGCCCATTGTTGAATTCACCTGACAATTGTTCAATTATCGACCCAGTTCCACATCCTTGTGATTGGAAGAGTACCATATTGTTGAATTCACCTGACAATTGTTCAATTACCCACCCAGTAGTCTTGAACGTTAGTTGTGGTGTTGATATTTTTGGTGACTGGGAGAGGGGAATGTGGATGGTAGTCAGGTGCCCTGCATTCAGAGAGACTTTAGTGAAAAGTCTCTCTGAATGCAGGGCAGCTGACAGGGATCTGCGGTTATAAGTATTTATTAGCAAATGCAGATTTGTAGGGAAATGGAAGGGCTGGGGAGATATTCATCCTGCGACAAAACGTTTTCAGCAAAAAAAATAAACAGAGAAACTGACACGTGAAAAAAATAAAAATTCCCATCGCAAGGCTCGAACCCGGCGCCCTGGATTCAGAGCCGGACGCTCTACCGATGCGCCAGCCGGCCACGTCATGACGGTAGCTGCTCAATAAATGTTTATAAACATATCCCAGCTACTCAACATATTTTTATGTTAATTAAAAATGACGTTGCAAATCAGAATAATCTTCCAAAAATCGCATTTTACAACATCCACAGAGCAAGTCCCCAGCAAATCTGTCAGCGTATCGCTACATAATGTACCCATCTACGTTCACAGTCACTAAAAACGTGAACCAACCGTCCGGTATATTCCATCTGGACATTAGGTGCATATTTCCTATGAGTCCAGTTCTATTGATTGACCCGTGACAAGTCTTTGGCTAGCTTCGCTGTTGGCCGCTACGCGGCGCGTTGGGCCCTTGCGTCCAGTTCCACATCCTTGTGATTGGAAGAGCACCATATTGTTTGTTAAATTATTCCCAGACTGGATGAGAGAGAGGACGAATAAGAACAGCAAATCAAGGAAGGCCTCCCAACTTGATATTGAGACCGCGGACAGTCTAGTGCGTTTCACTGGGTGGAACGACTTGTGATATCAACCAAAACAGTGTGAACGTGTTTTTACTCAAATTCACGTTCCACTTCTTTTACATGATGTGGTGGTTAGAAATGGTAGAGAAAAAACAACAGTGATGGTGATAGGGTGATGAAATGAAAACACAAAGTTACTTCTGGGCGTGTGAAAAATACAAATTGCCTAGTTTCAGTTTTAAAAGAATTGGATTTGGGGACGATTGTTTATTGTGGCAGTTCCTTTGCTTGTTTTGTATCCAATCACGTCCACATGATGGAAAGGGGTGACTCTTTGAGATGGTGTCAGAAAGAATGAATTGCTGTTGGAAAATCTTTGCATGTCTCCTCTTAGATTGTTGATTCGATTAATCTTTGGACGTTTTCCTCGTGGCATCGCTTTCAAAGTTGCTGCTGTTTGTAGCATAATTGTTGATCCAACAATTCAGTGATTGAAAGGGGGAATTAAGAGGAGGCCAGGCAATGGTAACTTCTGCACCAATAGTAGTTAGAGTGAGGTACACAGGACCAGCCCATCCATGCACTAACTTGCCTTACTAAACCTAAACCTGTTCCCAGGACAACTGATATGGGCAATGCTTACCATGGCCACAATTTACCATCCATCCCACAAACCAGTACATATACAGAGAACAAGGGTGTAGTTGGTCACCATGCAGTTGTACGTGGCCACCAATTCATTATACCATGGACCATGGAGGTATAAAATATTTTATACCTCCATGATTATACCATCCTTTGCCAGTGGAGCGTCGGTCAACAAACAAAATATGTCAACAGGAGGCCAACCACTGCAAGATGGTGAACTACATGTATACTCCATAGCTCACCCGACATAGCTCAATGAAGAATTAAAACCTTGTTATTTTATCTGCAATTTTGGACATTTTGTAGATATTAAGTTGCGGCAACATCATTTTTTGTCATCCTGTGTAAAAATCTCCTAGTTGAGTGATGAGGCCTCCACTGAAGGGCCAAAATGTATACCTCTCTTGTACTCCTCAACATTGTTTGCAGAAGCACTTCTGAGGCATGATGCAACTCAGTGATCACCAGGAAGTGGTACCGTACAAGTTCTCACATTACAAACCTTGTGTGCAACGCTTTTTTTCAAATCCACCCACAGCTGATGAGGAGGCTATTGATAACGAGGAGGACAATGAATATTGATCAGCAAAAATCCTCAGCTCGTTTATGGATTTCTAATATCAGTCACGAACAATAATCATTGAAAACTGAAATCCGATACGAATGTTTCATTATGCTTCTTTAGAATTTTTTATACTTCCTCGTCGTCATCTTCCACACAATAGATGTAACCAATGTGAAGAAAATGTCAACGCTAAGAATAAATGTTGTAGAATTGTTGTGGACATGGGCAAGGTCTTTGGAAATGAAAAATAGTGGTAAGAAAAAAATCACCCATGTGATTTGGTTTTCAGGGTATTTTTTCTTCTTCTGCAAGCTATCTTATTATCGCGTAATCATAGCAGCAAAAATGACCACGAGTTGTTTGGATTATGGACGGTAACAGGAGAAATATCACAGGCGAAATAGGCGATCACTGTTTGCCTTGGTGTGTTAATATATCATGATGAAGACTGGGTTTGGCACGTTAAGCCACAAGGCATTCTGTGGTTATATTTCCATCAACCAAGGCATGCATACAAAAACAAATAGCGGTACTTCTCCCTAAAGGTATCCCTTAGGATTATAGACACTGTCGTCTACTTCTAAAAGAAGGTTAGATGGAAAGGAAATTATGGTTGATCTGGGGCTAGATTGAAATCCCTAAAAGGTTTCTAGTCTATCTCATTTCATTTAGGACAAACCAACAGACATGTTTTGTATACAGTGGATGGGATATTTGAAGATGGACCCTCACTTGATATCCTGTCCCAGAGGGGCGGATCCAGAATTTGGGAAAAGAGGGGTCGCCCTGTGCTAAGAATATTGGATTTGTGCCCAATTCCAGAATTTCAGTCGATTTGACAAATTTGTTGGCCAAACGGGGAGGCATGCGCCCCCCCTCTGGATTCACGCCTTTCCCATCAGGTCACAGGGATAAGAAAGCAGTACAGCAACAGCAAAGCATTGTGGCGGGTCTTCCATCTTTCTCCAATCCAATGATCCACTTTTCTCCATTCCATCAGAGGTATAAATCTTTTTACTTTGCTGTGTTGCAATTTTTTATCAGTCTGATGCCTGGAGCCTAGTCTCGACGAACCCAAACTGTTGTACACACCATGTGTTGTTGACTCTGTGAGTACATTTGCCTCCAATGCATCTGCATGCATGTAGATTTTGCATCTATATCTCGTAGGCCTACATCTACATCTCTTTTTAGTGTACACTTCGTAAGTGTATGCTTCCAATGCACCTGCATGCATGTAATTCATGTACACTGCATCTCTGTAATATAAGAATCCAAAATGGCTGCCAAAATGATCCCCACAACTCTACCCACAAACAGCGTAGCTGGCTACATGGGTTGTACTTGGTTGTGTACACAGGAGAAAACATCAGATTGGCTTAATAAGCACCCATACACAGAGTGATAGTCACAGAATCTGATTGCTGGCTACAGAGACGGGTTTCATCTGATTATCCTCGGGGAGAAGCAATGGCCAAGAACCGTAGACAAGCTATCAAGCAAATAGAAGACTGTCAAGGTTCACTGTGGTCACAGACAAGGGGCAGCTGATTGATCTGTGCTGGTGGTGTTGAAATTACACAGAAAGATTCACCAAGATGGCAAATTGTCGGTCAAATGTTGAGAAACTGCACAGAGGAGGATCTATGTTCAAAATTTCCAAAATGAACATGTCGTGAAGACACTGTTTCACCTCAGGCAGGTTGGGATTTTTTTGGTCTCTGCCGAAGTAACAGAAGTCTACAAGGATTTCATTTCATTGAAGAAATGGACAATAGAACCAATTCTTACTTCTTTCTCGTCACGAGATACTATCAATAATCCTCAGGTCACAATCCCTTTTATAGCCGTCTTGGATAAAATGTCTTTGTAGATGGGAATGAAATGTCAAGTCATGCAAAAAGAGGCAAAATGGTCTTTG
>NMRB01000887.1:125634-138660 GCA_002633025.1 Notospermus geniculatus | reverse complement strand
ACATTAAGGAACGTTCTAAAATATGACCCTTAAATTTTTGATACATACCAAGCCTCACAAACCAGCACATTTATCAATAGCAGCAATATCTGGCATCTGAAACCTGCAATTGAACTTTTCACCAATAAGAAGTCTTGGCATAAAAAAACACAAGGGAATTGATCGAGAAAACGTCATTTATCTCTGTTTTTTTATCCGAAGACATACTTCTCCGACTCGCTCACGATCAGCAAATAATCTGCAAGATGATATTGGTAGAAGCGTGATCACTTCTCACGATAAGGCATCATTGACGACAGCTGCTTCTGACGTGGCTTTATCGCTGGCATGCCAACATATACAGCATCCGTGGCCGTTGATAGGGTTGCTAGGCAGTCAACCATTAAGATTACAAGAGATCCGCAAGGATCGGCGAGATGAAAAAGGGTATTGAGCGAGGAGACGTGTATCGAAATATACCACCGTCATACTGTAGGTGGAAGTCCTACAATGCACCTAATTATGATAGCCTTATTGGGTATTGGGGTTTCATATCCTGTCTGGCCGATTTCATATTCGGTCCTGTCACATGCACGCGTCGCCGGGGGATTACCAATACGAGATAAATGCCACGATGTCAGAAAACATGACAGCCAACACCTCTAACCAATCAATTCCTCTAAAAGAATGCCATTAACATTCATACGTTCAGCAACATAGACATTGTGCAAGCGAGTGTCGGGCAACAAAGAGG
The DNA here is from genome assembly GCA_002633025.1 of Notospermus geniculatus. Taxonomy (NCBI): domain Eukaryota; kingdom Metazoa; phylum Nemertea; class Pilidiophora; order Heteronemertea; family Lineidae; genus Notospermus; species Notospermus geniculatus. The sequence goes on along the minus strand of NMRB01000887.1, from coordinate 137,927 downwards.
ACATTGACACCAGATAATCGCCAACAGTTCGATATAAAAGACACAGCAATCACAGTCCTGGATAAGAAGCCACACAATCTCTTGGTGAAGACAAACACTAAAAGTTTGTGTTTACCATTTTTTGTTTGCACAGAAATCATTTTAGGTGTCGTTTTAAGCTTAGCGTACATCGCACTTGCAACTGGAAGCAACTGATCTGATCAATCGCTGGTCATGTACGCACTGCACGAACACTGCAAATTCAGCAACTCAGTAAAATTAGGAGGATCCAATCAGTCGTCATGCCCTGACCTCGTAAATCGCACTTGCGACTGGCAGCAACTTTGGTAACATCCAGGGCGTTGGGACTCGATGCGACTCAGTTTTGTTCAGAAAACTGGCACAGATCAGTCGCAAGCCCGCGTACATCGCAGTAGCGACTGAATGAAACTGGGCACAACTAGTCGCTAGAAAGTTGAACAATTGTGCAACTCGCGGCGACTGGCAAAATCTCAGTTCCAGCGAGTCGCAAGGGTGCGTACATCGACCCTTTCTGGTGACTGATCAGTCGCCTCCAGTTTCAGCTACATCCTCCCAGTCGCCAGTAGCTCAGTGGCGACTAGTTGTCTCCAGTCGCAAGTGTGATGTATGCTGGGCTTCAGGAGATTTATTGCTGAACACAGATTGAAGTTCACCACAGCAGACAGGCCTTCTCCTCTTCTACAAGAGATGCCATCCATGGAGCTGTAGGTACCTGGAACTGAATGCAGATGAAGATATCAACAGCCCGGTGTGTGGTCAGCAATAGCGACCATCACCATCAACAGGAGTAGCTGGACCGCGGCAATGCCAGACATCTGCGACCCTACAGCTGCGATTTTGGTTTATCTGAACTCTCAAGGCAGCCTCAAATTCATCCATCAGGACTTTCTGGATACTAGGGATCAGGACAATGACCAATATGCCATTTTCTTAATAGCTTGTTCATTTGCCTTCATGTACTTGAGATTATCTGTGGAAACTCTCCGACATTCTGCAACGCCTGACATCATTCGTGGCAGACAAACCCATCAGGAGACCATTAGAAAATTACTCCCTGTGAACTTCTGGCGTGACATGATTCATAATTTTCATTAGTCGATTGCTTCTAAATCAAAGCGCCATCCTTGAGTTAGGGGCCTAATACCCCGAAGCCAAAATAACTCAAGTCAAATGATGGAGACCTGTAGCAAGCAATACCATAATCTACCCAGAGAGCATCTTCTAATGTGAAGTTGCAAGCTTCGGAGACATCAGGCTATTCTTTATCTGTGCATATAATTCAGCTGAATTGGAAATTTTTCAATCTTCCAACATTTGAAGTTCGATCCAATGCTTTTTTAGAAGATGCCACAAAACCAACATGCTTTCAAAAGAAGTTGCCTCCAAGCAACTGTCACTATATACTGTCAGAAGAAGTCAAGAATAATCCTTCCTTATCCAATATTCTCAAGTTACACTCAAACTCCTCTACAATGGACACGCATCTGTCATTCAAACAGCAATGTCCTGATTACAATGGTAAACGTGACTAATTAGGGACTAAACAGTAAGTCAACCGCGCTTATCGCCAAAAGGTGGCAGCAAAGTTCTAGTAGATCAATACAAAAGAAAGACCATAACTCAAAGAACCAGACTCTGTTTGAAAATCTTACTACAAAAGTGTGATTAGAAGTATAAATGTGAGTTACTAGTACTGATCCATCAATAAAGGTAGTGAATACTCCACCCAGGGTAATTAGCGGGAGGAGGTACAAGTGTATAGAACTTCCACAAGGTTCTATCATATAACCTACATGTAATACCCCTTTAGCCGGAGGCAACGAAGTCTGATACTAAAGCTTTGTTAGTCTAAAGCATGGAAGTATTTGATCAGATCAGGATGTTACTTGTGTTCATTGTCAGATTACAGAGCCTGAGGCATTCGTGTCATAATGGAACAACTGAATTCTCCACCAGTGATGCATTGTATAATGGGCTGTAAAAGCACTGTGAGATATTTATCTGGGCAGGATTTATCTATGTGGGACACTACACCCACTGAACCATACCAGTTAATGGATTTGTTGGGAATTTTATCAAGGAAAGATAATTGTTAGAGTTCCAAGAATATATGGTTAATTCAATGAAAATGCTGTTGCAGCCAGCGTAGATAAATGTCAGTACTCTGAAATCAACAGAGGCCTGTATTCTACAAGCCTCCTTAACTCTTGTATTCTGCCCTGCAAACAATAGCTAAGGTAAACCTTAGAGTTAAGGGCCCGTAATTCTAGAACGTTCCTTAACTTTAAGGTCCACCTTAAATCTATTGTTCTCGATGGTTTTACAATAGACTTAAGGTCGACCTTAACGTTAAGGAACGTTCTAGAATACGGGCCAACGAATAGACCTAGGTTCTATAGGCCCGTATTCTAGAAGCCTCCTTAACCCTAAGGTCCACTTTAAGCTTTTGTATTCTGCCCTGCAAACAATAGCTAAAGGTAAACCTTAGAGTTAAGGAATAGGCCTAGGTTCTATAGAATACGGCCCAGAGTAAAGCATTAGCTGCACTTTACAAAGCAAGCAAAGGTCAACTCAGAATTTCATCACAAGTGGGGAATTTCTTGAAAAAGTTCAGAACAGTTTTGATCACTTCATCAAAAGGCAAAAAGAGTTAAAAACATGAATATTCCATGTAACACTTGCAGTTAATGCTCTTCCATTCAAAAATTCAGGCAACCACAGGTAATCAGTATACTTTCACTTTTTACTTTTACTTGGGGAACTACCGTATACTTTAATTTCCGTTGTGTATTACATTTACTTGTATTGTTACTTTTACTTTGTGTAGCGACTTTTACATTGTGTTGTAACGTTTACTTTGATGATAAATATAAAGTCAATTTCCAGAAATTTGTAAATTTTCGACCCCAATCGGGGTCTTCTTCAGGCTGGAACTTTACAATCTGAAACTCTAGAAAAGACGGTGTCAACATTTACTTTGGGTATAGTAACTTGTTTTTTTGCCCAGTACAAAACTAAGTAATCTGACTTCATTCATACAGCCCAATGCATCATCATCATCAATGATTAGCTAACGTTTATATCAGATAGAGCAGGACATTAATACATGATTCCCTTAAAGAGTATTGTATAATTAGATGATCGATGGCTAGGCTGAGACTGTGACAACAAACAAGCCATTAAGCCGATGGTGTCAACTTCTGACAATACGTGAAATTAGCCAGGACTAGTATCATCACGCTAATGAGACAAGACATATTAGTCAATGCGCTCTAGATACAAACAATATTAGGGATGGCGCTACCCACTCGCCAAATCGCCATTGGCTATTTCATCTCAATTTGGCTAAAACTTTAGCCACTTGCTAAAATTTTCCAAACTGAACAGTGACTTTGGCTAATAATTTGGCTAGGACTTGACAGAAGCTAGCTCCAGCCCTGAATATGTAGCTTACAGTAGAGATTCTGAAAATGAAAGTTCATTTTGTACCGGTAATACTTCAACATTTTACTTATTTACCTTTGCAATTTTATTTTTTTACCTGCATCAACAGAATTTTACCTCAATTCTAGAGTTACAATAACAAAACAGGGCGTGAACAAACTGTTGTAAATATTGGCATTTTTTTCTTCATCCCACGTACAAACATGACAAAAATATAATAAACAGGGATGAATAGCAGTAAACTTGGAAGATCATTTTTTCTAGATTTATTTATTTAGACCTTTGTGTTTTAGCTGACGAGTTTCAACAGGGCAAAAGCACTAGCTGCGTTTTTTGTCAGAGGTTATAAAGGCACTGCCTTTTTCATACACCATTTTCCAAATCCCATCTTTTGAAATTTCGCTGAAGCATCAGGCATGTAGTCTTTTATAGTGTCATGCCCCAAAATGCATCAAAACTTCTTTGTCATGCGAAGCTTCCTGGTAATTTTGACAAGTGTCATGTAGTAGCATCAACTTTAACTTTTTTAGCCCTTCCGGATCAAAATCAGCAAAAAGAAGAATGCTTAAATCTCCTTTCCTATTCCTATCAATCATTCTGCAAGATATTTACCATAGCTTTTTCTGTCAAGGACCAAATCATCAATCATACAGACCAATGACTTCCATGTTTTTCTACCAATTTTCTGATAACTCGACTGTTACAGATGCGAGTCAGATTCAAGCAGTAGTGGGATGGTCCCCCAAACATTCCCTTCGTTGCCAGGGCGGCCGATTAGAAAAAAAACATGTAAATCTTGAAAGGCAGCTGAACCCTCAACAAATGGATTTGACTGGAAAGCTCTGAGTGAATGCTTTCTAATAAATCCTGTTTTTCTTCTGTTTGCCTTTTTTTAATAAATCCCCGACCTGTTTTTTCTTTTTAATAAATCCTGTTTCTTTTTAATAAATCTGTTTTTCTTTTTAATAAATCTGTTTTTCTTTTAAATAAACCTGTCTTTCTTTCAAATGAATCCTGTTTTTCTTTTTAATAAAATCCTATTATGACAGGGTTTCATTTAAGACATCAGAATTTGGTTTCTTCTTCCTGATGAAATTGCCGTGGACAGTGGAGGGGCAAGCAGACATGGACCTCAACGGATTTTGTCACCTGCACCAATGTCCTTTTATATACTCCATGCAGATTTCCATTCAACAAGTTGGCAAAACATTGGTTGATGTTGCAAAAACAGAACATCAGTACTGATTTCATCAGCAAGAAATTCCTCTCATTAGTCATTTGGTACTGTATTGTTACAATTGAGGTATTCTAAATGGTCCAAATGATACCATACCATCTTCCAAATTGCTCCATTAGGAACACTACAGCATTGAAATGGCCACAAGGTAGCTAATTACGCTCAAATTTACATGATAAATTTTTTGAGACAAACCATGCAGGATTACTCTAACGAAACTGAATTTCTGCACATCTTGTAATTTCTGCATGTTTCCCCAAGCAAAATTACTTCTCGAGAACGGACACATCACATCAGCTCATTGATTCAATATAAACCTGTAATCAATGAATTTCTTAGCAACGTGCCGACGAGCTGAAATTTCCCAGATTATGGGCGTTCGCAAAAACAACAGTAAGCCGTCGCATTTGAAATGTTTGATAATCTTATTCCATTTCATTAAGATTATCGTTAAAAAGTTCGATGGAATTTAATGCAAGCGAAAAGGATTAAAGGCGATGTAATGGAAGCATGAAGAGTTTCACTTGAGGTAAGAACCCTACACTTGGAAATAACTGTCATAATAAAATAAAGTCATTATGAGAGAATTTTCTGAAGTTGTATCTGGTGATAAACAACAGGAGCACTCAGCCGCGCTTATTGCCAAACGATGGCAGCAAAGTCTTAGTGGACCAATACAAAAGAACACTCTCCCGATTGGTGCTCAATCAACCATGAATGGTCCGCTAGCCATTGAACTGGAGCATAGTGACACCTATTGGTCAAGTGACTGACAGCTCCTATTGACTCGTCATATTCAATCAAATTGTAAGCGCCATCCACAACAAGTTTGCTAGTTCATTGATATCTTCCGCTCAAAAGGAGCCGTCAGCCGTGCTTACTGCCAAAAGATGGCAGCAAAGTTCTAGTGGACCACACAATAGAAAATTCTCTTGACTGGTGCTCAGTCAACCATGAATGGTCCGCTTGGCATTGAATTGCCAATTGAGCTGAGTGACACCTATTGGTCAACTGAATGACAGTTCCATTCTTCAAACACATCGGGCCGAATTTTAGAACGTTCCTTAACATTAAGGTCGACTTTAAATCTACTGTTCTCGATGGTTTTACAATAGACTTAAGGTCGACCTTAACGTTAAGGAACGTTCTAAAATATGAACCATCGACAATTTCCGAATTCTCCATTTATTGACAAATGAAATTGGAACTAAAAATTCATAACAATCACCGGATGGGTGGGTTATAATCACAATTATCCATCACATAATTTTACTTCACAATGCCACCTACATCATAAACAAATATCAAATTGCAACAAAACATCTGAAAAACAAACTTGTTATCTCCTCCCAAAACATCCACGGAAATTTCCACGGCTTCGAGAATTTTAAAGGTGGTTTGATCCTGAATTGCATAAAGGCCCATTTAGACGATCATACATTTGTTCAAATTTTCATCATACATTTGTATGATGATGTTCGTGGACAAATGTATGATCATGTAAATGGGAATTTAAACACCTGCGAACAAGTGCGAACAAGCGCGAACATGTTGGACGATGTTCGAGCATGCACATTAATTTGGACAAATGTTCAAGGTTGTTCAAGCTCGAACCAATCAGATTACAGTTTGGGGTCACATGATATTTCGGGTCACGGCCTTTATTAGCAGTTTCTCCAANAGGGATGCTGGGGCGAACGGAAAGGGGGACTAACCCTACTTTCGATATGTTGGGACTTTTACCAGCTCAATGTTCATGTCTTTGTGTAATAAGACACAGGCTCCTGTGATTCACTTTGTGTCTTCGAGGCTGGAGGATGGGCAAAGTGGTGGAGTAGGATACGGGGGATCTGGATATGGATCCAACACTCACCTTGTGAAACAGCAACAACAGCAACATGGCGGCTCAAGGGCATGTGGATTATGAACATGATGAATGTCACTCTTCAGATGGTGCAGTTGACCATTTCAGGCCTAGACAAAATCCTTACACAAGGCGCTGCTGGACCATAAGGCGCTCCCCCCGTTTTTTAAGCATTTTTCATTTTTTGCCCGCGTCTAATGGTCCGAAAATTACGGTAGGTTGCAACTCCAATAGAGAGCAACCTTCTGTGGGAGTCCATGATGGAAAAGTGATCTCGCTCCAAATTTTCCGAAACATTCATGAACAACCTTGGACAAAAGTCCTATGGTGTAAACAGGTTCCTTGAACAACCCCGAACATCATCATACAAATGTATGATGAAAAGTTGAACAAAAGTATGATCGTCTAAATGGGCCTTAAGGCAGATGCAGAAAACACAAAGTACCAAATGCATAATGAACTGATATTTTTGTGTTTTTCGAGAAATGTTTTGCAAAATTTCGCATGTTACGAACCTGCACTCGGAAACCCACATAACTGAGATTAATCACAAAGTATGTGTAAACATTCAATCTACCTCGGGCAAAATTTCAAAACAGTTGATGAACTTGCCAGAAAAAAGAGACCCCATTATTAGTGTAAACATGGTATTAAAGTTATATCATTGCTGGTGTTCTGATTTCCCACTGATTGCTATGAAATTCAACCGGAAAACGTACAACCACATTGATTCAAGATATGCCAATAACCGCGCACAGAATCCGTACAACGACATGTTCTATGGATTGATTTTCGAAGTCAAACCCTGCAATGCCTTGGACTCAATTTATAATTCTGTACATATCGATTACAATTAAGAAGAACCACTTGTAAAATCTCGCCGAGTAAAACGACGCTCAATTAGTTAATTTAGTGACTTCTGTAGAGGCAGAATGGGCATCAGATGAGTAATTTTTGTTGTATTCCATCGGTGACCTTCTCTAGACAGTTCAATGCAATAATCAGTTATAGCGAAGCTTTCTGATTGGTTATGAATTACACAGTAGTTCATTGTGATTTTTCATCAAGCTGGGCGGAAAATTCTGAGACATTGATGATACTTTGAGTCTTAAGGGCCCGGGTCCATACTGAGATATTTACCACCGCTGAGATGTCATCTGTAGTCATGGTAGTGCTTATTTGCATTACTGACCTAGATTCCAATGGGCTCTAGCCTTATTTTGGATAAAACTAGTTCAAAGCAGTGGCAATCGATAAAGAGTAACACAAAATGTTGCCATACTGCACACGACTGCTGCAATCAACAAAGCTTATATCAGCGGACCAAATCACCAATCGGGGGAAATCCCAAGATGAAAGGAACGGAGACCGACGTAATGTATTCACGAACCTCGCACAGCTGAATGCAACAAACAACTTGAACCATAGCAATGCATTATTTATTTCGCACTCAGCCTTTACGTTCATTTCCATCTCTTTTGGCGAATAGAATAAACTAGAATAAATTCTCCACGGCCAAGTGGCGCTGAGTGCTCTCCAAGTCTTCTCGTGTTACTACAGGAGTGGAAATCGGTGTCTGTAACACGAGGCAGAGATACACCATCTTACTACAACATCGCCGAGGTCCCTTGAGATTTTTTTCCAAGATGACTGATCCGAGGCAATACTGCTAACCTGTCACATAAGCGAGTGATTAGGTTGGTATAGGTTATACCCTCCACCAATGTCGGAGGCAAGGTCAAGATGGATTGACAAATGACTGGGTTTTGACATGACTGCCAATTGTAAAGGATGATTCGAATAAGACAGACATGACTACTCGAATAAGACAGACATGACTACTCATTGTATTAAAGGACTACATGACTGCCAACCTTAAAGGCTGACATGACTGCCAACAGTAAACGACAACATGATTGCTATTTGTAAAGGACGACATGGCTGCCAAAGGACAACATGACTGCCGTTTGTAAAAGATGACATGACTGCCAAATGTAAAGGACGACATGACTGCCAATTGTAAAGGACAACATGACTGCCAATTGTAAAGGATGGCATGACTGCCAATTGTATAGGACAACATATGACTGCCAATTGTAAAGGATGACATAACTGCTCATTGAAAAGGACAACATGGCTGCCAATTGTAAAGCATGACTGCCAATATGTAAAGGGATTGTAAAGGATGACAGAAGCTGCCACATTGTAAAGGACTGACATGACTCCCAGTAGAGGACCTTTCCAGGTCAATCAAAGAGAAATCCAAGAGACTAGAAAATAACTTCACCTCCTGGTGAATGGGGTTGATAGTAACTGGTAGCAACAAACCATCATGCCAGTCAGGAGAAATTCACTTGGGATGCTCAGTTGGTGCTCTTCTGAGTTTGCAACTGAGCTAATGACGACAATGATGACAGCCAAGGTTGAACAACACCACATAATGTGAACTGTGAACAAGAAATGAAATCTAAAATCCAGACTGACATGACGCCTTCACCCCATAAAACCAGCTGATGAGGTGGTATATTTGGCCCCACTGAGCATGTTCCCACACATTCTCCGTATATGAATTAGCGAGCAATTCCCTCCACCTTCAATTCCCTCCGGCTTCAACCTACTGCACAATTCTGCTAATGGAGGCCCTGTTTGCCAGTGAGGCTGCTCATCACAATTGGTAATCAAAGATCCCAGTAATGTTATCAGACAGATGGATTCTAGATGCCCCGCTAGCGTGAGAGACAGTCCCTACGGCCCCCGTACTGTTATAATTGTTCTCTTGTGAGATTTGCTCCAACGGTGTTTGATGAACAGTACATTGCTCCAATTTTCCCTTGCCATTCGCCCATACGTTCAAGAGTGAGTTCAAAGTGAATATTCTTAACTCTTTCAGGCCAATCACGGGATATCTCATGACACCACCATACAACTCGATTTTCCCAACTTTGAGATATCTCATGATTGGTCCGATTCTTTATTGCTTTCTGAAGATCAGTAATGTGACAGGACGACATCTGTAGGCCTGCAAGATAACTATGAAACAAACGACTATCGCAAACTCATGGGCAATAGGATTAGGCTTCCAAGAGAAGGCAAGACCTTCCCATGCATGTTGGAAAAGGTTTGTCATGCCCACAACAACAATACACCGATTTCACATCTCGCATGATCACAGCGCCCCTGGTATAATTTGGCTTGGCCACTTCCGTTTTCAACCTCACTACCAGGAGTACGGGCAAAAAATTCCTGGATCGAGGCTGAATTGCGCGCATTGGTTCCCTATGCCGCCACCAGGGGATGGATCCCTGGCGGCGGTATCGGGAACCAACACGTGTTTTCAACCTCGATCTAGGAAATATTTGCCTTACTCCTGGTAGTGTAGTGAGGTTGAAAACGGAAGTGCCCAAGCCAAATTCTACCAGGGGCGCTGTGATCGAGTGAGATGTGAAATCGGTGTATTGGTAGAGAGGTAGAGAATTCACGTTGAGAATTTCTTTCGAGTATGCCAAAAATCAGCCCAGCTTGATGGAAGGATCAAACCTGCTGGTGGTTGGGATGTTTGGTTTTGTTGTCTATTTGAGATTGCAGCCTGACCCCCCCCCCCCAACCCCTGCACCCTTGCGAGTTAAGGGTATGTGCACTGGTCTCCATGCAAGATCCATGCCCGTAAACCCCGATAATTGCTTCTCTGCTTGGCAGCAGCAAAGCGATAGATATCGATGAAAAGGCAAGAAAATCATTTCAATCGCAATCATTGATTTCACGGTGCAGTGTTAGTGAAATACTCCAAAGATATCTGAATTCTGTCAAGAACAGATGTCTTCACACTGTGATTGATAATAAAGTAACAGCCATTTCCAATATGTTTCAAGGGAAAAATACATTATTTTACCTCTCTCCCTTCGGGTGATGGAGATTTTTACAAGCAATGGCAAGAACTGCCAGTTCCAGACATGAAAACATCACCATACCATGGAATTTGAGAGCATTGTACAATAAAAAAGATTATGATCATATTATTTGAAAAGAACATTCAACAGTACACAGACGAGGAAAATCTCCTTTCCTAGATGTAGCAAGTTCTGAACAATAACCCACCACTTTACCATTGTCATATCTGCAAATATGAGAAGAATAGCAAACAATGAGCGATAGCGATATATCACCGTACAAAGGGGCAGGAATGCAAAAGGACTGTGTGTTCAGTAAACATGGTGATGAACTTGTGTAGGCCTAGAGTTGATGACACCAGCTATATTTGTGGGGATACAATAGCAGGATGATCTGGGATGAAGTCTAATGCAGGTAAACAAGGAGAGTACAATAGTACAACAGAGAAACCTGGATACCGACCAACCACTGCTTGGTATCAGACAGAATTCTGATGTATGTCATGTGTGAAGAATATTTCAGGGCGACGAAAGTAAAGAAATTGTGTGTTGGTCGACTTTTTCTGGTTCCTTTACGCAAACTAGCATGATACCCGTGGCAAGCCATATTCACGATGCATGTGGCCAGAGGATGGCATAAGGGATAAAAAATATAATGCCACCCACATAAGGACCACCCCCATGTCATTCTCAACATTCCCTGTGAAAATGGTGCCTTTTCGATCAAAAACCATGGAGGAGTTAGCGGTCAAACAAACATAAAGTGTCATCGTCAATTTAATATAGATGAATGGGAAACTTCAACATCTGTGGAATTTTGTCAGATCAATTATAAAAGTCGTGTTGAATACCCAGTCTTTCAATTTTTGTATGAGCGCATGAAGGCCTGGGTCATATACACATACTTACATGTAAGTCAAAGTGTGATACTTATCTTTTGTGTTTAACAAAGGATAAGTGCCACACTTAGACTTAAGTAGTTTTATGAATATGGGGCCAGGGCCCATATTCATAAAGATACTTAAGTCAAAGTGTGATACTTATCTTTTGTGTTCAACAAAGGATAAGTGTCACACTTAAACTTAAGTACTTTTATGAATATGGGCCCTTTATTCCACACAAAAGATACATGTAAGTATCACACTTTGACTTAAGTATGTTTATGAATATGGATCTTTTGCTTCTGGGAAGACCTCCACACAGAAGCGTTCCTCACAATAAACTGATTAACAATTCTAATGCGACAAAACATTCATCATCATCACAGACCAATAAGTTTTTTTCCCTTGGCTACCTTTTTATTAGTTTACATCCATGGCAACTGCATAGGGATTATACTACACCAGAGTGGCTCATGAATTCAACTCATGATGCGTTTTTTTATTACATGTAGATTTACCATGTCAGGCGATTTCTTTCGTACTGGGCAGTAGGTGCGCAACCCACAAGGCTTAAGACAAAGCATATTGGGTTGGGTGAACCTTGAATTCCTTGAATACTTCACGATTTCAGGTATAAGGACTGAAATACTCCTTGAATATATTGCTTCTTCCTACTGCAATTCTCTTAGGAGTTAACTCAAAAAATACTCTTGAGAAACTTTCCATACTCTTGAATTTTCGGAGCAAAGGAGTATGATACTCTAGCACTATTACCAACTGAAGCCACTCAAGAAGCCACTGGATGAATACTAATGCAGTGTTTCCGCCAGAGGGTACGCAGGGTATGCTGTGAGTACCCTCAAAGGAACAGAAAAGGGCCATTTTCTTTAATTTCATGGGGTTTTTTGCTGATTTTGAAGAACTGCATACCATCAAAAATATTTCTGGCAGAAACCCTG
>NMRB01000887.1:110612-125029 GCA_002633025.1 Notospermus geniculatus | reverse complement strand
TTAGGCCACGCTTATTTTATTTGTTGGATTACGGACCCTCCGACCCTAAAAAATCAGAAAGTGAAAAAAAAATATTTTTCCCGACCTACCACTTTCGGCAGTCTTTTTTTTCCTCGCCAGCCCCAGAAAACACGAAAACAAATTTTTTTCCGCGCCGATCGTAAAATTCAGTTGAAAAATTCTGCAATTCCACATAGTTGCCCCATCCCATCGCTCCCAGCATGCCTTGTGCAGGAACGTGAACAGCCAAAACGGCTGATGGGGAAGATTTTTACCTTTCAGTGACGGTGAAGCAGGCAGCGAATAACAAGGAAGACTTTTTTATTTTTATTTTTTTTTCTCCCTACCGTACTTGCATTCTATGGTAAAAATCCGTAATCCAACAAATAAAATAAGCGTGGCCTTATCGATTTTAAGTGATTATTTTTGGGATATTTCTTAGTTGCGATATCTGTAAATGTTGATACACGCCATCTGGTGGCACGCATTTGAACGAATCGACCTCGAACTAGATCGAGGCGGGTTCGGTAACCCGCACCGTGTAAAAGCGATCAATCCATCCTGAACCGAACCCGCCCGAGGAGGGTGGAGGTAGGTTTCCTCGAACCAGCACCGTGTAAAAAGGGCTATTGTCTCTTTCTGAAGCATATTACCTTGATATACATGGTTGCATAATAGGAGCTGTCAGTGAGTTGACCAATAGGTGTCACTACCAAGCGCAGATCCAAGGGGGGCACACGCCCCCCTTTTGGCCAACAAATCTATAAAATCGACTAAAATTCTCAAATTTGGAGCAAATCATTGAAATTCACTGCAGATTTCATGTTTCTAGCATAGTGCGCCCCCCCCCTTTTGCAAAATCGTGGATCCGCCCCTGACTACAGCGTCAATTCAAGACCCATTCATTCTTGATCGAGCACCAATCGCATGGATTTTCCTGTGGACTAGGTCCGCTAGAACTTTGCTGCCATCTTTTGGCAACACGCGCGGCTGACTGCTCCTTTTATTTTCTGCATCATCATCAGTGCATTTATATGGCAGCCCTGTCAGAAACTTCATGCACAATTTCACGGACTAAAATAAATGCAATGTACCCCCATTAACGAAGCTGATGAGTTGCCTTAGTGACAACGGTGCTTCAGAATTGACATTCACAATAACGCCAGCAAAACAACACCGAATGGAACTCCAGTCGAAAGAATTACAGCAAATGAAATCAAGTTTTTGTATGAGTGCCTGAAGCAATTTGCAACTTCCTAGTTCAAAATGAATTCAATTGACAAATAACACAATAGACTGAACTTTGAGAAGCTGGAGCAACAATAATATGTACAAAGCCAACAACAGGATATATTTCTACTCTGGTTAGCATCACCATGAAATTTTTGATAAATTTTCAGAAAATGCAAACCTGCAGAACTTGAACGCTAAAAGCCTTGTTGACACTCGCGGCGTGGTGCAATGTGGTGCGATGAGTTGAACAAAATCGCCACGCGGTGTCAGTTTTGACATAGCGTGGCGCGATGCGACACAGTTGCGTGCAGTGGTCATGATTAGCGGAAGTGACATCATTCATGTCCGGTATCTTCATGCGGCAGGCGATTCGATGCAGAAAAATACTGCAGGAGCGATCGGGGGCGGTGGAAATCGCTCGTCGCGTCCTACCGCTTCTTACCGCATCGTGTCGCACGGCAAGTGTGAACAGCTATAGGCTTAACAGTGGAAACAATCAGGCGCGAAGAATTTTGCATCGCACCGCACACTGCAGTGTGAACAAGGCTTAACATAAGTTTGGTTAACACTTACCTGACTTTGCCAAATTCCTTCACAGCATCTAAGATATCTTGTTCCAATACAGCGTTTGATAGGCCTCGTATGTGAACGACATGTGAGGGTGGTGGCTTGTGAGGGTCATCAAAACTATCCTGTAATGAGAAGAGAAGACAGTTCTGGTTGAGCAAGTCAAGATCACTAAAACAACAGCTTGCAGGTTTGGGACAAAGATTTCATCCCAATAACCCAGAAATGAGAGTTCACCATAGCGTTGCATCATGCATCACTTTGCTACTGAAATCTGCCTCATTATGACTTAAACCCTTCAGGACTCAGTGGTAGTATATGGTCAGATCCCCTCATAACGGCCTACACCGGCCTGCCAAATTCAGCTCGTTCCCAACCCGTCGCGTTGTTAAGATGGCGCTTGCATTGGCCGGCCCAGGCCGGCCTGAGGATCTATCATCATTGAGATGTAAGTTACTTGAAGTTCCGCCAAATATTTGAGGAGCTAGATGCAATTTTTGTGAAATTTCACAGGGGTGTCTAAGGGGTTTCTAGGCGGCCGTCGACGGCCGTTATGAGTCCTAAAGGGTTAATGTAGTGCATTTTTGACACTAGTGCGATTGCGTCGTGAAATCATCAGGACAGGAATTCCGGTCTATATCATAGGCCTAGTGAATAAAACAAGGTCATGGACTGGAAAATCGGTCTGTAGTAGTGAAGTACATGTAATCAACAAATATGCAGATAAAAAGCTTTTTAAAAGCATCAAACTACTTGAAGAGAGTTGCTAGAAAATAAAATACTTCACTCGGATGTAATCGACAAAGTGTCATTCTACGCAAAAACAATCGAATTTACTGACTAGATTTCACAACAACCACCCAATAATCCTGACAACAGTCTACCACTGAAAAAGGCTCCTGTCACTTTTTTGGTGCATGTCAATTAGTGGAGGATCAATGGGTAGTTACAGACCAAACTGCCCCAATTATCTCAGAGGCATGACTTGAATACATCTTCAAAACACACCACCACCAGTGCCAAGGAATGTACACTTTTATCAAGAAAGGAACAGACCACATCTGTATTAATTGACTTTTTCTCTGCAGGATTCTCCTTTAATGTTCCGCTGCCTGAAAAACGTCGCAGCCTCATTTGATTTTTTGCCCATGTCTCGTATGTTGCCGATCGAGTATTAATCTTTAGTGCCAGGATCCCTATATTGGTATTCCTGGTTAATTGCTCGACTGAGAACCAGCTCAGGTATCTTGGCTTTAAGTGGTTTGGGTTTGATGCCTTTGTTGGTTTCCCTTGATATTTGCCGTTAATTAAGTGTTTCACGCCAAAAGCAAAAGCTCAATCGACAATGTTTTGTTTGTAAAATGGAGTGAACCGGAGTGCTTCTTTGTATTAGTGATCTTTTGAAGAAGCGGTCTAATAGATTGGCAAGTAAAACCAGGGAGTACTTCTGGAATCTGAAGACATCTCCAATGGCAAAAGTCAGTCACCACCGCTTATGTAGTGGGAACATGATCAACAAATTAGCCCTATTTAGTATGATTTAAGAAAGAGAAAGAGTGTGAAGATAAGGTTGTTGTTAATATCCCGCTTGATTTTTTACCCTAAGAGGGTGGCGCTACAAGCAATTGTACCAAAGACATGGCAGGCAGCAATGCCATGTCGCATCACAACGTCCTGATCGATGTAGTGCATAGGGACAAAATGCCAAAAACAGAGGTGCATCCACCTCCAACTAATGGTAGGCGCGGATCCAAGGGGGGGGGGCACACCCGACGCATGCCTACTTTCGGCCAACAAATCTGTAAATCAACCGTGAAATTCTGACATTTGGAGCAATCATTGAAATTCACCGCAGATTTCAATATTTCTAGCACAGTGCGCCCCCTCTTTCGCGAAATCCTGGATCCGCCCCTGTAGGGTTGACCATGCCCTATTGTCAAGTTGCTGTTCATTCCATCAGACAATGACCCCCCAATCTTCAGTGAAGACGGAAGAGGAGATGGTGATGCTAAAGCCAATTAACCATTTAGTATCCTCTCCTCATCAAAATCCAATCTATATAATAATGCTGGAAGTCGGCTCAATAAAGTCACACTTAGAAGCTTTGTTTTGTCTTGAAATTTGGCATGGTAATAGAGGATACCATATCCTCATGCAACGGGTGGTTGATTTTGCGAAGAGAACTTTGTTGTGGTCGCAATTTTACTTTTTCTAGCAGTGTTGTTTGATGATTGCTTTCTAAATTCTCCCTACTGCACCCCGTTGGGTGCACCTATTCCACCAGGGCCGGGCATTCCATCCTGGATTGAATCACAATCGCCGGTCGCCACGGGTACTTCCTAGTATTGATATTGATAGGACTAGGAGCTTAAAATGTCTTTTCGATTCTGCACAGGTCACCTTCTTTGCCACGTTTTGGATGAAAGAACAAATTGTCAAAAGATTCTGCGGTTGGACATGTAGATGTAAATAAGATCAGTGACCCACATTTGTACCTCCAAAAGTCCTAAATCACAGGACAGGTCAGGCCCTATCACTCTGCATCATCTGCCATTAGGGCTTGTCACAAGATTTACACACCAGGAGGTGATGCAATATTAAGTGGATTAGCGCTCGCTGGCATGCTTTTTCAGACGGTCTTGTTTGAAAAAACACAGAGTTTGTCAAATACAGCTGGAATATGTGTGACATGCCTTCGATCAATACAGGCACCCAACTTCCAACTAAAAACATATAAACACCAAACGGCTGTTGAACTGCAGTGAAAGTGCCATGGACAAACACCTGTAGATGGAGCAAAAAAATTATTGACGCCAGGTCTGAAGCACCTGTTTTCTGAATTCACATGATACACAGGAGCCATTAGATTGGGCAGGAGTAAATATTGTACATGTCGATTTACACTTTGCATGAGAATTTGTCTGGCCGTGGGATTTTAGTTGTGGGATTAGTGTAATGTATTTCATTTGTTCCACAAAAGCAGTAGTAGTAATATTATGTTGGTAGTGGGTTTAATATGTAAAGTAAATGTAACACTGTAGTGATCGAGTATTTGAAATGGCCCAGTTAGCCTACGCAACGATTAGCAATTCCTGCCGTTGTTAAACCCTGCACGAATTGGTGGTGAATCACTTAGGCTATAGCTATTAGTTGTACAATAAGCCTCTCATTGTGCCACTGCAATAAGTCCCAGTATCCAAGTGCTTTAATACCGGTACTCCGACTTGGTTTTTTATAGGAGATCGAAAAATATTTAAGTTGTTCCTATAAACCATCTGAAGAATATTTCTTCAAATTCTTACCAATTCATTTCCAAGGCTTTCAGAAAACTTCAACAGAAGATACTGTCTGCTCCAACCTGGGGGCAGATGAGTTAAAGTTGACCGGATATGTCACGAGCAATGGTCAAGCAGAACCAGGATACGTGACAGAGTTACCTAAGATACATCTGATATTAAGTCAAGCAGTTGCATGACTACAACAGAAATATCACCGCTCCCACACCGCCAAAGGGATGCTCTCCATGCAGTAGGATAATCCTTAGCAACCAACTTTGAGATGCACAAATCCTGCGGATGACAAACTAGCGAGCATGGTTGAATTAGTTGGCACATCGCAAGAGGTGAATGAAATGGTCCATGGACCATGTGCTCACCTGTGTGAACGTACCAGAAGAACAAATGACAAACGTAAAATCGAAATGCTCCAGGCCGTGAGTTCCAGGATCATGATTTACGGTCAAAATTTCAAGGTCAAAACATTCTAGCTTGAGAATTTATGACGTGGATTTTCCAAGACGTGGATTTTCCAAGACGGCTGCCTGGTAACCACTAATTGCATTCCAATTGGACAAAAATTTGCTCTACAGTACACATAGATGATCACACCATGTTAGAATAGGGCCATATAGCCATGAAACATGCCACTAAAATGGCTATATTTGGAACTTTGAACTCTGTGACTGTAAAAAGTAGATCAAATCAAAAACTCTTTTCATAATGTCATGTATCCTCAT
This sequence comes from Notospermus geniculatus, assembly GCA_002633025.1. Lineage (NCBI taxonomy): Eukaryota > Metazoa > Nemertea > Pilidiophora > Heteronemertea > Lineidae > Notospermus > Notospermus geniculatus. The sequence continues at coordinate 119,214 of NMRB01000887.1, read as the reverse complement.
TAGATACACCTCTGACAAACAATTGGAGACAATCCAGTTAACAGTTCAGGAGTTACTAGGCTTTGAGCTTTGGTTTTGGCCACCTGGTGGCCAAGCCAAGAATCGAATCGGACTGAATCTTGGTGTCATAGGTCATCTGGCATAGGGGTGTATACGTACCAAGTTTCAGGTCAATAGCCCAAGCACTTGCGAAACGTGCCACCAACAGGCAAAATTTTGAACTTTGACCTCTGTGACCTTGAAAAGTAGGTCAAACCAAAACTCCTTTATATATGTAATGTACCCTCAGCAGATTCACCTATGATAAAAATTTGGGGGTGATCCACTCATTAGTTCAGGAGTTATTGCACTTTTTGTGTTTTGAGTTTCTGCCACCTGGTGGCCACGCTAAGAGTCGAATCAGACCGAAACTTGGTGTACTAGGTCATCTGACATAGGGGTACATATGTACCAAGTCTCAGGTCAATAGCACCCGCGGTTACGAAACGTGCCACCAAAAGGAAAAATTTTGAACTTTGACCTCTGTGACCTTGAAAAGTAGGTCAAATCAAAAACCCGTTATATATGTTATGTATCCTCATTAGATACACCTATGATAAAAATTTGGAGATGATCATGTCATTAGTTCAGGAGTTATTGCACTTTTTGTGTTTTCAGTTTTAGCCACCTGGTGGCCAAGCCAAGAATCGAATCGGACCGAAACTTGTTGTCATAGGTCATATGACCTAGGGGTATATATGTACCAAGTTTCAGATCAATAGCCCCAGCGGTTACGAAACGTGCCCTGCTAACGGACGACGACGGACGACGACGACGACGACGACGACGGACGACGACGGACGACGGACGCACAACCATTGTATAAGCTCACCACAGGTGAGCTAAAAAGTGTATTGAGACTTTAATGAGAGGCATTTTCAGATACTGAGGAAGGAAATTTTCAGTTAATGTTTATCACATGTTCAGAACACTATAAATGCTGAAACAAATTGAAGCAAATTCTGAATGCTAGCTAGAATTTGAAGACTTTATACACCTACAAAAGTTTAATACGTTTACAAAAGCAACATACATACCACGGAAAAAGACTCGGGGTTGTGATAAAACCCGGAATGAAACGAAATGAAATGAAATCCTCGAAATGGGACTCACAAGGAATCTGAGAAAGGCATAATTAAGTGTCATGTTGCAGATGTATGCTTCCGCCTTGAGATTGGCATTTTTTCGACATACCACACAAAACCAAATTGATTATTTCAATATCAATCAGAATCATCATGTACGAAATTTCCTTCGGTGCTCCTCAATTTACCGCCAGTTTTTGTTCCGTGTTTTCTTCACTAATTCGGTTGGTGTATAAAGCAAGCGTCAATGTCGGAGCAGATTCTATGTTTACCACTTAAATATCGACAATTTAATGTCTTGACAATAAAACGAAAATAAATTCATGCAAATCATGCCCATTTCAATGATTTCATTTTGTTTCATTTCGTTCCGGGTTTTATCACTACCGGTATTAAACCACTGTTAGGGGATCATTGCAAACAACTGAAGGAGTATACTAGTACTTTCTGCGTGCAAATTTTTACCAAAGGTATCAATAGAAAGGATGAGGACAGGTAAATAATTATTTATTAGGCCTACACAAATCCCCCTGCCTCCACTTAGGAAGAAGAGAAAAACTCCACCATTAGGTCAGTAAGCCAAGAGTTACCTGCCAATGCAGCTTTTATCATTACCTAGCTAGTGTCAGTTGCCATGTGGTATTTGTTGGGAAATGTCAAGAAAAACACTTCAGCACAATGTTCAAAGCATTGATTTGTTGGGCAGATATCAATTTAGTATCAGTTTACCTCCAAGGTATGATTTTAATACTTTGTTCAGTGCCACTGATGAGACACTTAAAATACAGTCAGAAACATCAGAACTCATATCAATACCACCAACGGTGAGGGAATGCTGTGAGAGAATGTCAGCCACAGGTGGGATGGAAAATATCTTCTTGCTAATACATTAAGTCATATTCTGTTCAACACCACCAACTGAAGATCTCATTCTGGCACACTTTTTTTGCATCTATTCACCAGTTGCAAACAAGTCCTACCATTAACCAGTGTTTCCAGCAGAGGGTTCTTGGGGTAAGGAATCAGGGGCCGTATGCATACAACATCAAGTGTAAAATTTCCCTTATCTTTTGTTTGGAACAATAGTTCAAGGGGAAATTTTACACTTAGATGTTTTATGCATATGGCCCTGGGTCTATCTACCTGTATATTCATTAACATACTTAAGTCAAAGTGTGATACTTATCTTTTGTGTTGAACAAAGGATAAGTGTCACACTTAGACTTAAGTATGAATATTATGGGCCCAGGAGCCGTATGCATAAAATATCTTAAGTGTAAAATTTCCCTTATCTTTTGTTTGGAACAATAGTTTAAGGGAAATTTTACATTTAAGATGTTTTATGCATACGGCCCCAGGGTCCGTACTTAAAAGTCAAAGTGTGATACTTACCTTTTGTGTTGAACAAAAGATAAGTGCCACACTCAAACTTAAGTAGTTTTATGAATATGGGCTCAGTAGTTTTATGAATATGGGGCCTGGAGCCTCAAAAATGCAGTAAAAAAATCCCAATATTTCTGCAGACAACTAGGCCTACATGTTGTTCAATGTGAACAAAAGAGAACAATGCCCGTAACTGAGTGAAAAGTTCAGCAAAATATAAACAGAAATTGGCATGATTGTGCAAACAACAACATCAAAATGTTCAACTATGTGAATTCCTGCAATATCTTTTCAACATTAACTGAAGTTACTGCAATATCATAAATAACATTAGTGCAATTCATTCTGGTGCCAGCGAGCACTGCAGTTCGCTCATCAAAAAGTCCAGTTTCCTAATTCCCAAGGGAGAGGTCAATGGTGCAGTATGATCAATAAGAAAGTACACGACATGCCCATTACATCCACATGATAGACGGCAAGGAGAACGCATCAGAACCCACCAATAATGACGGTAATGAAAATTCAGGTAATATACGGCAATTAATAGCACGAAATTAGGCGAAAATTGTAAATTATAGGCCTAAGTATGTCATCATTTGTTCTGAGTTTATTCATTAGTGTCCCCATTTGGCTACTAATTCCATTTGTGATAATATGGAATGCATTGATTAAAGTCATGACTAGTTAATTGAAGGCTATACAAAGGGCAAATCACAGAGGAGATTAATATTTCAACTACACAGCTGTACACTCAGATTTCATTCAGTGGCAATGTTTGAGAGTGATGAAGAGGGTAGATTTCAAAAACAAGAGGGCAATAAACCAAAAAGTTAAGGTTTGTTCAGTCACTAGATGCCTAAAAACGACTTGGAGTTGCTCCTAATCCGATTCACCACGGCCAAAGCGATTCAGCTATTTGCACTGCAAAACGTTTTCAAATCGCCAAGCACGTCACACCTGAATTGTTTTGACACTGCATGGCGTCTGAATGGGCCAGGTCGATTAACGATCGCATGATTTCGCGCATACGCAGGCAACAGCTTCCGTTAGCCATCTTTGTAATGATGACTGTGAAGGTTTCTGTCTGATGATAGGTGGCGTTGAATCGCGCAAAACGCTTCGAGTATGAAAGCTGAATCGCTTTCTCAGAATCCCAAAACGCTCTGATGGTGTGTGTGAATGCTCACTCCCAAATTGATCTACGATGAATCTTTTTCCACAGGGCGTTTTGGGGAATGCGATTCAGAACAGATTTAGGTGAGAACACAGCTATGTTGTCAAAATTTGACATAATTCTTTCTACTTGACACCAATCAAAATTTCTTAATATCAAGTTACTTTCATCAATGACATGAATGAGCACCACATTACATAACTTTAGTGGATTTCCATTTTCCTTCACATTCAATTATTGTCCTTCTGAATTTCAAAACAATAAATTCCCAAAGTAACCAAATCAAGAACATGGTATGATGAAATTGACAAAGTCACACCTAGGAATGCTCTTAAAACAAAAATGTTAGATATGCCACTTCACGACTCTGACAGATTTTGTACGCCACAAACACATGCCACAATGTGCCACGGCATAAAAAACCTACTTCAACATTCTGTTTACACCGGCAGCCAGCAGTCAGAGTGACGTGTCAACAATGAAAGTACATTGATGTGTACAGGACATGCAATAACCAAATTCGATAAATGGATTTTAAACCGAATACGACCACCGCATATAAAAACCATGGCATGTAAAATGGCATTTTCACAATGGCCATTGTGTGATGAGAGGCATCATTCAGTTGTTTTAAAAGTCGTTCTGATGCAGATGTCACATTCCATTGGAAAATATCCGACTACCGGGAATGACGTTCCGCCATTTTCACATAACGTGCATGTCGTACCCCAAGCGAGCGGCATGCAATTTGTTGATAATATCAATGACTGAAAGCGATGCAACTAATGGTAACTCTTTTAAAATAGCAAAGGTATGCACTCTGGACATACCATGGTGACCAACTTTTTTCTGTTGAATGCATTTGTGGTACTCCTGCAGTGAAGAATGGCGAGAAGCTGAAGTTCTGACAGTCTGCATTTTTGGCCGAGCAATAAGTATACAGGGTGGTGCAGAAAAAGTGTCCTGATCAATAGCATTTCTATTGTTCACCTCTTGTTTCAAGGACAATTTGTCTGGGACAATCTGAGTAACTAGCAAGCTCAATCACAGACAACATGAATATCTTGTCAATTCCATTTCCTGAACAAGTTCTTCAATGGCATTGTTTTCACTGCTCCCTGAATATTGCTGACACAACACAGCCATTCTGATGAGGCCATATCAGCCGTAATAGGGGATTGCCAGATACCAAAACTAGATCACACTGAGTGAGTGAGGCCCTCACACACTGAAGGGAAGGGTGGGAGGGGAGGGGAGGGGAGGGGAGGGAAGGAGGTCTGTATAACTTCCGAGATTATTACATAACTTGGCTCAAAATGTGCAAAATATTACATAACTTGGCTCAAATGTGCAAAATATCTTTTGATTCTACTGATGTCACTGGTCAAGTTTTCTACTCTTGTACTATCATTGGGTCATATACTAGTAAATGCTTTTACTTGATGTTGCAATGCAAATGCACTTAAGAGAATGCTGTACAAAGCTGAAGTAAAAGGATTTGCTATAGTCTTTATTCTTATGACCCAATGAGTGGAGATCCTGTACTCAACTTTGAGGAAAAAGTGTGTTGGATCAAAATCCGATACTATAATTGAATAATACGATACACACTGATATTGACAATTTATGGATTCCAAACAATTGCAGGTAAGAGGAAATGCATTCAAGTATTCCTCGCTGGTGGCAAGTGGCATATAAGATCAAAGAGTTTCGATCACGCTGGTGTTCAGCTACCACAGCGGAGGCATTGGCGATATTGATATTTGTGATCCAATTATGGAAAATAGGGCAGTGTCTCGAGGTAGGTAATAGACGTGTGCACATCACTGGAATCGAAAAGGGCTCGAGCAAGAGGAAAAGTTGTAGCAATCTCAGTGTTCACAGACACGGCAGGGGTGGATCCATGATTTCAGAAAAGAGGGGGCACACTGTGCTAGAAGCATTGAAATCTGCGGTGAATTTCAATGATTTGCGCCAAATTTCAGAATTTCACGTTCAACTTTACAGATCTGTCGGCAGATTTGAGCCAATAAATTAGTATGATATCAATATCATATAGAGCACCAGATTTCTCCAAATACTCTGGAGAAGAAAGCAGTATCCCTCGATTTTCACGAACACTTGTTACAAAATGTGAGAAAAACAAAGCAACTGATGGAGAATGCGGCAGAACTAGATGTCAGACGTGAGAAAATCTCAAAGTGCGCCATATGGTTGGATGATAAAATGGAAAGTGGAGCAATTAGCAAGTACTTTCAATGTTACATTTCCCACTGTAAAAGAATCATTTTAAAAAAAATCACTGAGTTATATGTAGGAGTTTTGATATAATGTGAAAATGAACAACATGGAAACATGGAAGCATACCCAAACAGAAATCACGGGCACCTCCCATGGACCCATACCACTACCCCCCCCCCCCAAATATGAAACTGATTGACCAAGCAGTTCTCAAGTTATGGAGTGGAATGCAAAATCCAAGATGGCCACCCGGCAGCCATATTGGTAGTCAGAGCTCAGCCCCAAATCTAGGACAGCTTCCCAGTTAACTACCTAAATATATCTATGTATGCCTAAATATGAAACAATGCCGAAGGTCAGTGCAATCAACAAATTGACTGGCTAAGAAATAAAGAGGTGCTCAAGCTCAAGCTATGGAGCAGGATGTGACAGTAGTAGAACCCAGTCTGATCGCTACGTTGATTGGGGGCATGCCACTAGGAGGAAAACTGTGCTGTCAAAGGGAGTGGCCTCTCTAATCACATGAAGAATGGGTCCAATCTGTGAGCAAACTAACTTAGAATCCCAGAGGTGACAGGAACAGTCTGAAGCCCATGGATCCCATTGATACAAATGTGTACCATGTGTCCCAATAAATTATGTTGGTTACATTTCTACGACCAAATTGGATCAAATGGTTAAAGTAGGGCCTAACATGTAACATGTTCAACCAGTATTTAGGCCTCCCCTTAACCCCTTCATCCTATTTGGTGGTATAAATGTAACCAACATAATTTATTGGGACACATGGTAGTACTACTACCTTGAATGGTCGACCTCCTTTCTCCATACTCTTCATAAATGAGATTCCCAAACTATAAACAACCTTTTTTTTAATGAAAGAATTGTGAACAACTACCTCCTTCACATGAGGCTAAATACTGAGGTGGTTCATGTGCAGTATTTTTGATCGGAGTTTGTGCCAGGGATCCTGGCCTATTGGTAGACACATACATGTAGGTATAAAATATTCATCCAATTTCTTGGCATTCTAAAGACATACCTTTGTGATATTAGATATTCTGTGAAAGAAAAGATCAAATGCTAATAACAGGATAACTGATAGGCCTGCAGACTATCAATAGACCAAATTGGGACATTTTTTGTGAACTCGCTATTTGAGACAAAACACTGACGACTGCATATATTGTGGCATATTGTAGGCTATACATTGCCCTCAGTGAAGAGAAGGTGACAGGTCACTGCCAGGTGAGAATAAAATTGTATTATGGTATTGCCACTTTTTTCTTGACAGCCGGCGCCACCGTGCCACTCTCCAACCCAGGGACTTTACCTACGTTGTCGGCAAATTGACCAGATTTACTATGTACACTTTGTAATGCATTTTTGTAGTTCGTCTTACTGCCGCTAGGTGGCTCTCTACATCGGCAGTCAAATAACGCATTTGAGATGATCCATACCGTGTTTAAGTGTTGATGGCCAGTTGGGTCTACTCCTTCAGAGTGTGGGCACATTCTGATAATTACGGCCAGTCTATAGTGCACCGATACTTGAAATAGATACTTGAAATATAGTTCTCGGTAGACTCTGGCTAAAAAGATATGACTGAAGATCCAGACATAGAATATCTTGAACACCTGTAGTTTGCAGACATTTGCCTTTATCTTTTCATTTTTTCTCATCGTCCAGGTAATTTTACCATAATATGACGAAAGTGGAACATATTGCTTTCACTGCCGCACTTGAGCAGGCTTGGATTACAAATTTTGCAGTAATCCAGTGAACAATCCCCACTGAGACAAGTCCAAACAAACACACCATTACATTTTTAGTACAATGACCCAATACAAGAGTTCCACTAAACACAACCTGAATGGCAAAATGGAGCACTTGTTATGACGGGAGTATTCTATTGATGGCCACCAGAATGTACATACAACTACACTGATGAAAATCGAGACCATATCTGGGCTATCCATAAACTGGTAAATGGAGCAGGAGGAGATCCTGCTATGTACATCAATCAGCAATATTGATCCTTTATCCTGAGCAGCAGGGGCGGAGTGGGAGTCTTGAGACACAACTACTCTGGGGGGGGGGGCAATTCATGATGGAATATAGATTTCAAGTGTATCAATCTCCAAATCTCCTACTGCTCAGGTAAATTATCGAGCTTTTTGCAGTTTTTTTGCAAGGTGGCCCACCTACAGAATACCATGATTATCAACTTTGAGTAGCAAAGGCATTCTCTCAACTTTTTAAAGCTGCACAGACAGTGGGTCATAATCGGCGAACCTAGTCTCGGTCACCCAGCCGCTGTTTCGAATCTGGGGATCCGTGTGGCAGTGCTGCGGAACGAAACGGCTGGCTGCGCGAGACTGCATGCACTATTGGGGATTCCCCCAACCTCGATGCAGGATAATGCTATAATATGTGGTTCTATGGTAATTATACATTATGCACGCCTGTAGATGAGGTTGCACTATATTTCGGCCGAACTGGGAGTGAGTAGCGGTGCATAGTGTGCGGCTTTAAGATTCAGCACGGAGGGTGCATCTCATAGTTCCATATAGGCTATTATGCCAATCGTAAGTTGACACGTAGTTTGAGTTGGCTATACTCAATCAGAGAACGAATGATTGACTTCTAAACCTGAGATCAACTGAATTAGGTAAGTAAA
>NMRB01000887.1:89638-103512 GCA_002633025.1 Notospermus geniculatus | reverse complement strand
CAATAACATCCGTGGATGAGCTATGATGTTGTGATAACAGTTTCAAGTCGCTTACTGTGGCAGATCTCTCGATATGTCAAAATATCAAATTTGATATATCAATATCATTATGATGCTGACACTGGAGGATAAATTCGTTGATGCCAGTATCTTGCCAAGGGTCATAAACATAGGGAAGGAACTTGTTACTAGTGCTCTACCTAGCCTTGGAGACAAGTTATTCAAGAAACAAAAGTGTGACAGACAAAATCTCAACTCTCGATATATCAATTTCACCATGAACCAGGTATCGGAGACCTGAAATTTTCATTCCATCTTGTAGCTCGGGTCATGTTACCTGGGGGTAGGTAACATTTCCGGGTCTGTAGCTGTTGCAGGAGCAAAGTTACAGGTGTGACAGACTGAACAGAATCACACACAGACACACACACAGACAGACAGACACACACACAGACACCATGACCAAACACAATATGGTTTCCGATCTTGAGATCGGAAACCATAATGAATACAGCAACCTCAATATTATGAATGCCTCGGGATTGATACACTGTTGTGAATTTAGAGGTGTCCTGAGGTCACAATTACACTGACAGGTGTGACAAATTTGCCCCTGCCAGTGAAAAGTTTAAAAGACTACATGGTATTGCCACTTTTTCTCGACAGCCGGTGCCACTCTCCAACCCAGGGACTACTACGTTGTCAGCGAATTGACCCGATTTACTACGTATTTTGTAATGCATTTTTGTCGTTCGTCTTATTGCCGCTAGGTGACACCCTCTACGTCGGCAGTCAAATAACGCGTTTCAGATCCATTAACGTGATCCTTTAAAAGAGTGCATGCGTGGTGTCCTCACTTGCAAGGGAGATCCCACAGTGTAGTACCCCAGACTAGTACATTTTCAGAAGAGAACAATTTGCAATTATTAACTGATCACTCCAGACATACATGTGTTGGCACATCCATCATACACACTAGTAGGCATAATATCCAATTTCAAATAATGTATTTGATCATGTATCATGTATTCAATCCATGTATTTGAATTTGAATTTGTATTATGATGAATGTCCCCAAAAAGAGATGACATTTCAATATATATTCAATATTTTTTACCTGCCCAGCTGGTCTCTGAGTCTGAGCCATAATAACATACTACTATTTGAATATAAATGGAGTGGTGATGAATTTCACGTACAGCCAAGCCTGACACAACAATTTCACGCTTGAATGGACTCGCAAAGCCATTATAATTTATAATGCAACAGAAAAATTAACTGTTTATTTTGTTCTAATATACTGACTTGCCCACCCTGAACGAAATGATGAGGCTGCAAGTGCAAGTTAATTAATTTGTAAGTGCGAGAGGTATTAGGTTGAATATGGTGCAATTATGCATATTCTATGCTTCATTGTTTCAACTGGAAATGGCTTCATGTGTGAGGAGGCCAGTGCGCATCCAGCTGCAACTGCAACAACTTATTATGCTCGAAAACACAGGCTCTGGCCTCCTAATGGCATGATCAATTCTAACAGTTTTTTTCTATTTTCTATACAATTAGGCCTATACCCACTTGTTGGTTCCCGATACCGATCCCTGGTGGCGGCATCTGGAACCAATGCACGCAATTCAACCTTGATCCAGGAAATTTTTGCCCGTACTCCTGCTAGTGAAGTTGAAAACAGAAGTGGCTGTTGAAAATTCTACCCGGGGCACAGCGATCGTGCGAGATGTGAAATGGGTGTATTGCTGCATCTTGCCCACGATATGCAGAACCTTGTTGACGGACACTGGCAGTGCTGAAGAATAGACCCCATGGTCCCATTCCCATCCCAGCCAATGTTCAGCTTGAAGCTACAAAATGTAATTAGCAGTGACAAGAATACCAATTGAATTGAATTATCATGCACTGGGACACCTCAATTACCAGATATCATTTTTATGAGATCTGCCTCGATTCAGCCTCGTTGACACTCGCCTAGTTCATGGCGTGCAGAATACATGTAGCAGAATATAGTACATGTACTAGGCAGGGGCGGATCCAGGATTTTGGAATGGGGGGGGCCCAGTCACTGTCAGCCGCAGGAAGTCACCGTCGGAAGCCACGGCGGGGGGAATTTTGAATTCTAGATGTGCTTACATACGACTTCCAAGCATCTGGAGGTCATGATTTCCTCATCGTTTCGGAGTTATTGTTGGGCTACCCCCTCATTATTAACCCATTTTTTTGTTGGTCTTCCAAAAATAGGGGGGGGGGGCCGTGGATCCGCGCCTGCTAGGGCTTTCAGATAATGTAACCACAAGACTCACTTTCTACAAGTTGGAAGTACTTTCTGGACCTGTTCAAGAGTACTAGCTTTGATGTTGTCCTACCGCCAATCCATTACTTTCCTCCCTGACAAGCCTGCAGAGCAGAAAGTGATTTTTTATTTCTCGCCATGCTGGTCCAAAGAAGCATTCTATGGCCGGTGAGGAAAGAGTTGTCCGCAATTGGGACTGTTCAGATCCAGTACACAGACCATGTTGACTGGAGAAAAATGTCATTAAAGTTTTATGGGAGTTGTTCTCATCTAAAATTCCTGTAAAACTTTGGATTTGGGAGGACTTGGCAGTTTATCAGGCACTCAAGCCCAATGATCTTTTTTGCAAAAATCACACGGGACTGACATAAGGGACACACTCCGCGTGAGCTAGTGCGAAACTAATGTATTAGGCCAACCCTACCACGATCTATAAACTGTACACACAGCACCCGCAGGGTCTATATTCGCTGTCCGCAGGGAAGTACGGCTGACTGTGGACAGAATTTTGCAGTATCTCACGTAGAGTGTGTTCCTTATGGATCATTTGAGCCCCCATTACTGTATCTGGAACTTGCATTGACTAGAAGTAGAAAACTAGAATGCAGAGTCTAAAATGACAACTAAAATACAAGTGGGAAACTACATATCTACTGGGTCTTCAATTCAACACAACATACTCCTTTCGAATACAGTAACACAAAGTACTGTATAGATAGACTAGAATAGACAGTTCGAATCAGCTTGTACATGAATGTATAATTGTCATAATTATACAACAGCAAAATAAAAACATGTACTACATGAATGCTGATCAAATAATTACGAAAACAGGACAGTCAATTGACAATTCATCAACAATAATTTCACAGGCCTTGCATGCAAATGTGCCAACATTTTAGGTGTCACATTCATGTCAGGCTAATTTCTGTCGGCAGAGTGAATTTGTTCATCATTAAATGATGCAAAGAATACCAATAGGAGCAGTCAGCCGCGCATATTGCTAACAGATGGCAGCACAGTCTTAGCGGACCAAATGTACAGGGAATCTATTATGATCGCTGCTCGATCGATAATGACTGGGTCCGCTAGATGCATTGAATTGGGCCCTAGTGACACCTAGTGGTCAACTCGCTGACAGCTCCTATTGAATAAGGTACTAAAATATACTTCAGTATCTTATCCGCGTAAATATCTTCGACAAAAAGTGGTTTCTAAAGACTGCTGACCTGGGGTACATGCGTACGAAGTTAGGAATCAACAGATTTTACTTCTATGCTTGAAATAATACATGTGCCTTTGCTGAAGTCAACTGATGAACAACGACAATCAGGAATGTGCTAAATGTACATGTATGCTGCTTCCAAAATGCACCACAGATGGAGCATATGCTGAATATGTGCTGCAGTTATGCTCCATGCTGTTGTGCTCTAGATGTGCTCCAGGTATGCTGAATACAGTGGAACCTCCCTTAACGGACACATCTGCCAGGAGGACACCTCTCTATTAAGGACACCAAAGTTCAGTCCCAAATTGACCATTTCAAGTCATTTTGACCTCTGTAATCAGGACACCTCTCAATTAAGGACAGCATTTGTCAGTCCCAGAGGTAACCTTAATAGAGAGGTTCTACTGTATATGCTATTTTTCAGTAAGGGAATGTCCAGCGGTGGAGGGGGGGGGTAATGACAATGCGAGGTGGTATAACTTCAACACGCAACATGAGACGTCAATCAGCTACATCAGCGTACACCTAGTCCTCCATTTGCTACATGTAGCCTAGTACAACAGGAACACTACCGGGCCCCTGCCTGTTTGCAACAAGGACACTTGAAAAGTGTTCCATCCTGAGCCACAATAGCTAGTGAAGTGTACCATCAAACTTTGCTGACACATACTTCTCCAGCCCTTCAAGGTTTTTATTAACCACTTGTTATGTTAGCACAAATTTGAAGTATTTTAATTACCCACAATCTCAAAAGGACAACAATATAACAACCTGTGCATTTACCAACGTTTAGGCTGAAAGATAGCAATGAAGTAAAGTCAGTCATTTATATTTTTTGCTTGGAATCACTGTGACATGCTAATAACAATAAATACAATTTGTTGGTGTTGATCACATTTTTCTCCCTTATTTTGCAAACCAAACGGCAGCTAGTATATAGTTTTTCTTTCAGTAAGAAGAAACTAAACCCCAGTCCACATTATGTGACTTGAAAAACTCATTTGTGACCCTTAGGCTTCCATAGAAGTATACGGTATATGAAAACGCCGATTAACTAGGCTTCCCGAGGATTCACGACCGTGAAGCCATTGTTATCCGGCGTTTTCATATACCGTATACTTCAATGTAAGGGAACCCTTTGTCTAGTCGAAAACTTTTAGTTGACTTATAATAGTCACATGACTACATTTTTTCAAACTTTCTTCAAGTACATGTACAATGTAATCTCTGCCATCATGCATGAAACAGAATGTGCTGGATGCAGTATGTGACCAAGATCAGAATTGTGATACATGTAGTTCCGGAGTGGGAGTTTTGTAATGTTAGTGGTTAAAGGAAGGGAATCAACACATGCAATAAATTGTGCAGGGAGGTGGCAATGTACATGTATTAACAAAACATTCCTGAAATATGCCAGAAGAAATTGGTTAGGGGTTACGGGAGGGTGCATGAACAAAAATTCTAACATGCTTTGGCAATGCAGGGATTCAGATAAAGCAATAAATACTGCATCTGGAGGTATAATCAGCGGTTCTTTTTCTATGTCCATCACCTGAGCTGAGGTGTGAGGGTGGGGTCATATCAGATCGTCATTAGAATGAGAAAGTTGACATTATTTTCATGATAGTGCCTTCACTGAACCCTGCTGAGCCTTCAGATATGTCATGATGTCAGACCTTCAAAATACTTTTTTGGAATTCATCCTCCCAATAGAAGCTTGGCTAAAATGATATGTGATGTATTTCTAAGAGTGTTTCAAGGTGATCGTGATGGTTGGAGTGCACCATGGGGCCCCGATTACATAGAAGTATACGGTATACGAAAACGCCGGTTAACAATGTCTTCACGGTCGCGAATCTTTTGTGAAGCCTTTGTTAATCGGTGTTTTCATATACCGTATACTTCTATGTAATCGGGGCCTGGCGGATGAATATTTAAAAGCAGATCAGTCTGCCCTTGTCAACCAAGACAAGACTTTCTCCACTCCAATATCTAAACCCCTGTGAGCTAATGGGTCATATGAATAAAGACTAGTAAATGCTTTTACTTGAATTTTGCAATACAAATATGCGCTAGGAATGTTGTACTAATAAATGCTTTTACTTGAATTTTGCAATACAAATGCACTAGGCAATGCTGTACAAATCTGAAGTAAAAGCATTTGCTAGTCTTTATTCATATGACCCATTGTATCAGGCCTGGCTATCAAATCTTATGTACTGACCGATATGTACTGATCATAGTAACCAGGACTGCCATGGTTCCGTCCCTGCAAAGTAATAAACAAACATCATTATCGAATTTAGTTGCCAAATTCTTCAGAACTTCCAAAGCTGGGGAAAAAAGACAAAACTTACGTTTTGATGAAATGTAAATAGGTAGACCCTCATACTCGAGAAATCACCATATTGGCTGGTATTCATAAAAGTTAGCAAATGCTTTTACTTATCTTCTGCACAACGAGGGCCAATGTAAATGCACTACAGAACTTGAAGTAAAAGCATTGCTAGCTTTTATGAATATCAGCCATTGACTTGAACTTCATGAAGATACGAAAATGGTGTCATGATCAGGCATGTCAGGTAGGACATCATGATCAGATTGATGAAGCCATTTGTTGGCATTCGGCAACAAAATCGTGTGATTTTGGATGAAAATGATTACCGGTAACAGGGTCAGCATAGTATTAGTAAAGTTCAACGTCCGGCTTATGAGAGACATTTCAAAAATGTGGTACAGACGCAACAGGTGTTTGAAATTGATATAAAACCAAAGAGGTCAGCCTCAATGAAAGTTAAGTGGATGGAAGGAGTCACAGTCAGCTCAAATTCGTGAATTTGAGAAAAAATCAATCAGGTGCTTACAAACAAGCAGTGCGTTGTTGAGCTCCACAATCGACCGTCATCGACTGAGCATGTGACACAGGAATTGATCAACCACAAAAAGCTCAAAACGGAAATGTACGCAACTTATGTTGATGCTGACAAAGTGCATTTTGTACCGTGTGGTTCCATGTAGTGTCCCAGCCAGGATTTTTTCAATCAGGGTGGGATTGACTCAGAAGATGCAACCTCATGTTGAAAAAGATGTTTCTTTGGAAACAAGTGAAAATACTTGTCTTAGAAATAAAATAATGGCAAAGGATGAACACTATGTAGGTCCAGGACATTCCCACGGCGTTGGAAATTTAGAAAAAAAATATTATTTTTGTACTAGCGGTACATTTATAAAGGACCTGCATTCAAGTGATTTTTGCCTTAGGATGGCACACTCAATGACAAAACACTGGATATTTTGGATTTTTAATTTGAACCAGATATTCATTTCATAGATCTTATGAAAATCCCCATAAAAAATACAGTGCTAGTTCACAAAGACATGAAAGAGTGACTCCATTCCGAGTTGTATCCTAGTAAAATGACACCTTTGATAATGTAAAGACTAGTCTAGTAGTTGTACAGCAATCCCTGCTTTATACTGACCTTTTCTCTACCTGAGAGGGTTAACCTTTAAAGGTGGGTTTCCAAAGAGACGGCTACTGCGAAACTTTAGAAGGGTTATAAACCTCAGTGGGTTAAGACACATGAGAAACGCCTGTACAATACGTACACGCCGAACCACAGAATACATGGTAACCGTGATTTTTTTTACGGCAACAGAAGAAAGGATTTCTTTGAGCAGGTGTCATCCTTTGTAATGTCTCTTGTGAGCTTTTCTAATATCATGAGGTGTATATCATAAAGAACTCATACTACTGACCTCAGATCAGACAACCCAAACAAGACTAGCACATAAACTCAATCAAAAAGTACAAAAGGGGCGGTCTGATATCGCAGATGACTGCTCTGTGCGGGATCAAAACTTGTAAAGAGCTGAGGGAGGTCGACTTGCCGAATAAGAATGAATGAAATCTGACACTGATATACTAATATAATTCTGACTGTTGGTGTGAGTGACCCATTATAACTTCAAATATCAATCTAAGTTCTCTGTAATTCTTCTCAAAACATGCGGTATATTCATGAACGTTGCCATGATTTTGACTAAAACTTCTGTGTGCTTCAGTGTCCAAGGCAGGTCTGGAGCTACCTTGAAAATTTCAAGTAATAACTGGGAAAGTCCTAGTGAATACTGCTGATTATTCATATCCTCCGCAGCATTTACTGTTTTTGGAGTAACTACTGCACTAGTATTAAGTAATACTTATTAGTAGTAGCTACAAGTAATTACTTGCAGTAATAACTCCTGTTTTATTCATATAGTCGCCAGTAAATACTTCAAAAACTGGAGTAAAAGTTATTACTTATTTTTATTCATATCACCCAATGTCATGATTACTCGAATACCACCTCTTCCAAGTGACTAGGACCGTAGGAATGTCCTGCAGGGGGAACGCCATAAAATATCGGCGGGGGTCCGGGGCTCCCCCGGCCAGGGGAAATTTTAGAAAAATAAGAGTGGTTTTAGGCCTACGCCATTTCCCTGCATTTGAGAGCAAAATTGGACACTCTAGCCATGTATTGTAAGTGTGGTTCATGGACCCACAGCTAAAACCTCCCCTTACGAACTGCAACAACTGCAGTGAAGGATGATTTTGAAGTGGAAATCTTTCGTTCACCACAACAAACTACTACCATCTACGTCCCATACGCCCAGATTATTGCCCAAGACGTTAGCCCCCTCCAAACATATTGCCCCATGCAGATCCCTACAAAACTGCCACCATCCTCTGACCACATCCACCCTCTCTGTGCTCACCACGGGTATCGTGCTAGTGAAAAATAAAAGTGGTTTCTTTACAAATAAGTTTCGAAATAGAGGTGTCCTTTGGTGTTGTCAGTTTTCACCCGAGATGGTCCGCAATCAATGACGTTTATCTATAGTGTCAAGTGTGGGGCAAAGGAGAACAGTTCCATAGGCCTTATCGCACCTAGCACATGGCTAATCAGCATAAAATCAGCGAAGCGGAAAGGGCCCAACCATCAGCGCCCCCGCAATACATTCACTATGCATTGGCCAATAAAAGTAGGAAGTGGTTATTTGGCAAGCAAATGCTTGCCGAATTACAGAAATTTGGTCTTAAAGTTTTGGTTCAGAGTTGAAGCAATGGCTGAGCCATAACAACACTGCAACAATCGTCCATTTCATGCTTGAAATTTATTTACAATATTTACACTATTAATACACGATGCATTTCGGTAGCTGAACATCTACCCTCTTCAGGTTTTGGTACTAGAATGGCAAATATATATATATATATGTTTATTCGTACATCTCGGTACAATAAATGGGTGCAAAAGGTGTGCTGGTGAGGGTGTATGGTTACACTTTATAAGTATTTACAGCTGTTTACAATGGAATTATTTTCTTCATAGCAACACCGTATTAAACACAAGTTGCCTATGACTAACTAATCCTCACCCAGTACATAGGAGGTCTAAAATAAGGTTGACTTCTTCAACGGATAAAAGGTCATGCCCTGTTTGTCTCATCTATATATTATTACGCTTAACGTCTGGGTTTTGTGGCAGCATCTCCTCGGAAACCGCTCGACCAAATGACGTGAAATTTGGTATTAGGGGGGTTTCGGATACGAGGATTATGTTCAGCTATGTCTTAAAACCGAGTATGCCACAGAAAAAAAGTTATCATTAATTTTTGCGAATCTCATCCGGCCACGGGTCTCATCGCTGGCGCCATGCACAAGCGCCATCTTCCGGATGCACCGCGACCTCATTAATCTATATATTGGCGATTTGCGTAATTGTTCACGCATCTCCTCTGAAACCGCCGTGAATAATGAGTCGGTTTTCTGCATACACCGTTTATACTATGTGACAAAGACGATGCGCCAGGTTTCGAACTTATTTATGAAGTGAATACTGCATTTTGAAGCCATTTTTGCAACTAAACTCGGCGAAATGAACCTGCTAAAACCGTGGTAGAAGTCCTATGGGGTAGATGTCCTACAAGGGTAAATGTCCAGGGGTAGATGTCCGGGGCCAGATGTCCTAGGGGAGCAGAAGTCCTACGGGGGTAAATGTCCGGGGAGGGGCAAATGTCCAGGCGGTAGATGTCCTAGGGGGTAAATGTCCGCAGGGCCAAATGTCCCTTTCTAAACAAAATTAGGGGGTGTATCCCCCGGATCCGACCTTGGGAATGCCCGTGAACATACCCCGTGCGTAGCACGGGTACCATCAGCTAGTTGTATTATTGATCCATCACACCATTCACAGTATCAATCATCTGAAATATCAATCAAAATGGTTTTTCACAATTCAATGAATAGAACTGAAGAAATTTCACCCAGCCAGGAGCATTTAGTTCCAGTTTCAGTGTCAACAACATTGTGGGTAAAAACTTGTTGAAATTCACAACCCTGACGACTGAATACAGGATTATTCCTTCAACACCTACATCATACATGTTCATGAGCCTTGAATCTCAAGTAACATTAAACATTTTTCGTGAAAGAAGTTCCCACAGTTTACCAACATATGTCAGTTACCATGGAAACCATTTTATTCAGCATCCCCAGGGGTAAAAGTCCCAATATCCAGAGCATCTTTGAGGTATTCAATTTCAATTCAAGGCGAGGTGTGAAATTTTTTAATCAATAACCATAAACTTAACTTAACTTATACCTCTGTTGATAACACTCAGTTATAACGGACTTTCTTTTTTTGCTCATTCATTTCAAAATTAAGTATGCAACGTCTAATTTTTTTCCGTCTAACTGCACAGGGAATAGTTTCAGAATTATTAATCGTACAGGGAATGGTAAATTACCCCAAACTGGAGAAAAAATATAGAATATACTGGCAAAGTTAGAAAAGTTCAGATGACAATCATAGTAAAACTTTTTTTTTATTTTTTCATTTTTACTAAGAATGCAGAAACTGAGAATTCAGTTTCTGCCACAAAACAGGATTTGTTATGAATGCAGCATAGCTCAGCTCTTGCCAACTTCAATTCAATTTCAATACATGTGAGCTTATCTATTTTTGGTGAGAGCCACCCGGCAGGCAAACGATTGCCAATCTGAGTGGCATGTGAGGCGGTCTAGGAAAACCTGTCGGATGTCGCATTTGAGGAAAGTTATAATGATTTAGTTAATGGCCTTGGTGAACTTATGCATTTCAATACTAAAATGTACATGGCTGGATGAAATGGGGACGCTAGCTCGATACTACATAACAGGGAAACAGTAGCAGATCAATGCACAGGCAATCTGACAGCCCTTGTTGACTTCTGACAGGTTTTTCTAGACTGCCACACATCTAACAAACATCAACAATCCAGAGAAAATCAGTTTCCAGTTATGTTAGCTACACTATAATCTGTTCCTAACCATTGTCTTACGTGTCTCCTGTTTCTCTTTTTGCCACGAGTCTGTAGCAGAATCAATATCTTCTAAGTGTAGTACATCAGACCAAAGCTCAGCTTTGCAGTATTGATGGCCTATAGGCACAATATTTTCTTTTCGCAGCACCAGACACGATACCATGCAACAGATCTGATCCGTGGTCCCGTGTTGCTAAGCTTGTTTGAAAAGTGATATGTGTCCTTGGCTCAGAATAAGCAACTTGACATGACGTCCACAGGGAATTCTGGATCTGATGCCTTTTGAAGTCAGTTCCAGTGGAAAGCTCAAAAAGAAGTAGTTCGAATGGTGAACTGCATGCTTTTGTTTTAGAATAGACTCCCATCTTTCTCATGCATAGGGTTCTACAACTGCCTGAAACCTGACCCCCACACAGAATAGGAAATATCTCAATCGTACTGAATCACACTCTCAGCATTTTTTAAGGTTTAAAGCCCCACTGTATTGAATTTGAAAAACGCAAATCATCGCCGCGATTCTTGCATGACGTCAGTCACGACGTCAGCCGTAGTGTAAAATGTACTGCGCTCCACCTGAATACATCTCTCCCTGTCGTTTTTTCTAATGTGTGCTGAAAACTAGGCCTTGATTCTCTGAAGTACATATCAGACAAGCATTTTGGGGACCTTCACAAGGCTATGAGACCTCTTGTGCTCTCTCCTAACATTTTGAAAATATCGTAAAATTCAATACTGTGGGGCTTTAACAGTGATCCAAGTTCATGGTTACTGAAAGTGAAAGAACCTGAATCACTGAAAAACTATTGCTACAATTTTGACGAAAGTGATTTTTTAAGGTTTTTTGTGTGACTTGTTTACCATGCTTGACACAGTCATAGTCAGCTGAGACTTTTTTAAAAACATACAATGTAACATACACACATGTACATACACCACACCAAACAAAATCAAACTATTGAAAGCAGCATTATTTTTCAAAACCAAATGTTAAATGATCTCGACAGCTGATCGTGCGATTCTTATTACACTTTTACAGTGGTACTACATTTTTAGCAGATTCGGAGAATGCAATACCTGCATAACATTATAACAACAACCTGACTAAATGAAAACCATGACACTTAGGACAAAAGGGGTTTTAAAATGGAATCCTCGAAGTGGGACCTCATTCTCTGACTGAAACAACCAACACGGACTTTTGAAAAACAAATCAACTATGCCTAAATGACAGTATGAGTAGGCAGAAAACATGCACAATATAACCATGTGTAGTTTACATCATGACATTGTTAGTTCTTCACAAAAACATTCTTGCCAGTAATCAAGCCCACTGCCACTGTTGCAATTGCACACCTATTCAACATTGGATCCAGGGACATCCAATGGGGAGCGCCAATTGGTCACGTGAGACTGATAGAGCAGACGCGACACCTATAGAGGCTCATTGTTCGAGAGATGCGGTTCACCAAGCACGGCCAATCACACCTTGAATCGTCATGAATAATAGGTGGCGTCGGTGTACTATCAGTTCAAACCCACGCGTATATTGTCGCGTGGTCTGCGTGATCGGGGTTCCCTATTAGTTTGAACCAATTTCTTGTGTAGGCCCAGTGTTCTCCAACTCCTATACCACGGGTACACACCACCACACCAAATTTTTTTGCCGCCAACCTAACACTGGAACAGACCTTCCCTGCCACACCAAAAAAATCTGCCGCCACAGCAAAAATCTCCCTCCATAGTTGACAAAAGTAAACTTAACTCCCCAGTTACACTCTGTCTGAAAGCAGCCATACAGCGGGAACTGCATGCATACGACATTCTTGAAGATTGGCACGATGCTGCCACTGAGATCGTCGGGATTCGGCGGTTTTCTGGCCGTATGAAAATGATTTCTCGCAAAATTGGACTGTGTTTTTCGTTCGCCAGAACGCAGGAAATGCATCTCAGCCCAACTTACACCAACATTTTTCTGGGGGGCTGGTGGAGCCCGAATACCGCCACACCAAATGTCAGAGAAGTTGGAGAACACTGTAGGCCTACTTTGTTTATCAATCACCAGGCACTAGGCTATCTTTATCTTCATTAAAGGCTATTAGTACAGGGTTGGAGCTACCATTCTTTTCTTTACTTTGGCTAAAAGAAGACAATGGTAGCTCCAACCCTGTAGTATTATCTTCTGTGCTTTCTTTGATGGATTGTCTTCTAACTCCACTCTTCTCCAGTCAACCTTGGAGGAATTGTCAAGTATAATTCCTCCAAGAGTCAACAATCACTCCTGTCACTTGCCTTTTATATTGCATACCGGTAGGCTATGCCTACTTCATGACTATTAGAGGACGTGCAGCAACGATTATGACGTCACCGCGACGTCAAGATGCCGCCATTTTAAACGGCACGTCCAACGCATTCGTAGCGTCAGATGCCGTCCAAAATGGCTGACGTGCGAATTATGACGTCAATGATGACGTCACGTGCACATGGTCTATAGGCCCCTATTGCATACCGGTAGGCAATGCCTACTTCATGACTATTAGTAATGAGTATTAGCATGATTAGGTAGCTAGCCGGCTAGTTAGTTCATGGATGCCAGTTTATGGAGGTATAAAATAATATTTTATACCTCCATGGTATGGTTAGGCCTAGTTACACAACGCAACGCCGACATGGCCATCCAGGTAAAAAACTGACTGGTAAGTTCACCCAAATCAGGCCCGTAGCAGCCGGGGGGGCCGGGGGGTCCCAGGCCCCCCCACTTTTTGTGCCAAAAATGCCTTGGCCCAAATGTCCATTTTATATGTCCATATTTTTGCTCTCAGATCCCAGGAAAATGCATCTAAAGCACTTAAATTGTCAATTTTTTTCTGGGGGAGGACCCCCAGACCCCCCTTTAGGCTTCCACTTTTCGGTCCTGACCGCCTCCGCCGAGCTACGCACCCAACCTTTTTGTCAATCCTGGATCCGACCCTGCTAGGGACCCCCCACTCATCAGAGGGCTGC
>NMRB01000887.1:61744-88087 GCA_002633025.1 Notospermus geniculatus | reverse complement strand
AGGCAGTGATCTTACACTCCTTTGCCCCAATTTCGTCCCAAGTCTACATGACTGCCCCCTCCCCGTCAGGAAAAAAAAATTCGCGTCCAGGCCGGCTATTAATATGCGGCCCTCAGTTTGGGAGGTAACTAACAGGGTGTATACAATGTCTTAAAAAGTCTTAAATTTGGCACTTTCATTTTCATTTTCAAGGCCTTAAAAAGTCTTAAATTTAATAATTTCTTTGGGAAGGTCTTAAATTTCATATCAAGGCAGTTGTAAAAAAAAATTGGCGGGAGATGCCGGGAAATCACATCGCTGGGCTTCTAAAATCAGAATTTTTCTGGGGTAGGGCCCAGACCCCCGCCCAAGTACTCGCCTTCTTGGACACATTGATCCCCTATCATATTTTTTCCTGGTCAAACCCTGCCAAGGATCTGTTCGGGTGCTTCATTTAGAAGAAAATTGGTCTTAAATTTTGCCGATACTTGGTCTTTAAAAGTTTTTTAAAAAGGTGCTCCACCCGGTGCTCCACAAGCTATACGCACCCTGAACATGCTGAACTATATATGTCGGACGGTATTCAACAACTGCGCCGTCTGGCAATATGGTAACGAATCAAACAAGGCGGAGTCGAAGATTTCGCCAGATTGGCGCGCAGTGTTCTGTCCGCCCATCCTCCCATAGCAGGGATTTGGCCTCGCTCCTCTTAATGCACTCGCACACAAAGTTTTGCGTGGATAAAGAGGAGCGAGGTAGGCCCAACAAC
This sequence comes from Notospermus geniculatus, assembly GCA_002633025.1. NCBI lineage: Eukaryota > Metazoa > Nemertea > Pilidiophora > Heteronemertea > Lineidae > Notospermus > Notospermus geniculatus. The sequence goes on along the minus strand of NMRB01000887.1, from coordinate 87,339 downwards.
CCGTTGTGGGAAGATGTGTCCACCTGAATGGTTTTCGAATAACGCCGCTTACTCGAGCCGAGTATTCCGCTTTTTTTTATTGGTGGTCTGAATTTTAAGTCACCCCCCTCCTCCTCACCCGGAAACATGCAATTGTACGTACTCAGATATTTATTAGGAAAGAACGTATTTAGCGATAAAAATAACATTGACTAATTATCCTTCATTTAATCAGTCATTGAACAAGACGTCATGAATTCGTTGGCCAATTCATACTTCGCGTTTTGCGCTTTGCGCTTGTCCGTTTCCTATGTGAGTGCGTGGTAGAAAAAGTAATTTTATTACCACACATGAACCCATTAGGGAATGCACGAGCGCAAAGCGCAAAACGGAGAAGAATACACACCGCGGGCCGCGGGCCGCGACGGCGAAAAACGACGCGCGTTCACCGCCGGGAAAATAAGTTCAATGGATTTTCAATAAAAGGGTCACAGCAAAGACGCGCGGCAAAAAATGACACGCGCTCGCCGCCGCGCGTCTTTGGTGTGACCATTTATTTTATTGAAAATCCATTGATAACATTTTCCCGGCGGTGAACACGCGTCGTTTTTCGCCGTCGCGGCCCGCGGCGCGGTTTTGGTGTGAACAGGCCTTTAGAGTTCATTCCTGGTGGAGGCGAGAGCGTCCTCTATAAATACGAGTTGCCATCAGGATCAGTAGGGATGGTGAATATTAGTCGGCAACCCGCTGGGTTTGTTGCGGTGACCAAGTATTCGCGACCCATGAACTTATGCCTGCTTGACGCATCATCGTCATACGACCAACTGTTCGCTTCTTTTTATAGAAACAAAATATCCCGGGCAAAATCTCTTTCGCAATTCTCTTCGTCATAGGGGTTGAAATGAGAACATGTGTTCACTGTCGGTGTCTTCGTGAGGAAGCAATCCGTTAGACCTCAGGCGAGCACACAATGTTGAGATACATGTATGAGACATTGGGCCGATTTTTTAAACGATGGCTAAGATAACCATCGGGTTTCATAAACCTGTTGACAAACTGTTTGTTAATCGAAGTGAATTTTTCGATTTTATGAATCGTTGATAGCCAAACATTCTAAAAGTCAAAATGTTTACTTTGGTTAATTCACGGTTTGTCAGAAAAGCCGATGGTTAAACCGAGGTTTACCTTAACTATCGTTTAAAAAATCGGCCCACTATCGAGTTTTCGCAAAGCCCCCGAAACGCCAACGCGAACGTCTATCCTTTTGTCGGTGCTCTCTTCGTGGCATCGAACAATGGGTTTGGCGTTCGCGTTGGCGTTTCGGGGCTTTGCGAAAAACCCCTATTGACATTGCAGTGACAAGTTCCGACGACCGCGATGAACTTTAATACGTCAGAGACGCACCATCGTCATCAGACCACCCGTTTGCTTGTCGAAGGAGAAATAACAAGTTGGGTGGGTTCCGGAATGGTAAATTCGGCGGAAGAACTTCACTACCATAATACACGTATACTTTTGTAATAATAGGGAGTTTTCGCAAAGCCCCCGAAACGCCAACGCGAACGCCAAACCCATTGTTCGATGCCATGAAGAGAGCATCGAACAAATGGATAGACGTTCGCATTGACGTTTCGGGGGCTTTGCGAAAACTCCCTAATAGAGTGTTTTCGCAAAGTCCCGAAAAAGCCAACGCGAACGCCAGTCCCATGGTTGGATGCCTCGAAGAGAACAATAGGACAGACGTTCGCGTCGGAGTTTCGGGAGCTTTGCGAAAACTCTCTATACTTACCTTAAATTGCCCGTGAGAAACTAGGCGTCAGGAATTGGATAAGAGAAGTTGGGCACGGCAATTTGCGGCTGGATGACATCCTGAAATTACCTTCTTCATCATATCAGCGTCATGCGACCAACTTGACCGCAATGGTCAGTCCACGACGTCGACCGATCGTGTCACCGCTGTTTTCTCACTCCGTTCGTCGTCAGCAACAAGGAGATAAGCGTGCAAATATTTGACATGCAGATACGTGAACTTCACATCCCTTAATTGTCATCGCAAGGACATGAAAGTCTTGCCTTCACAAGGACAGAAATCTCACACAGGCTCACCATCATAGAACAGAAGTATCCTAGCCTTACAAAAACAGGAATCTCACAGCGCTTTGCTTTGACAACAGGAATTTCGCGGCCTTGCCTTCACACGGGCAGAAATCTCACAGTTTTCTTTCAGAACAGGACACAGCCTTGCCATCACAAGGGCAGGAATCTCACAGCCTTGGCATCACGAGGACAGGAACCGTGCAGCCTTGCCATCACAAGGGCAGAAATCTCACAGCCTTACCATCACAGGGACTGTAATCTCACGGTCTTCAGAAGAACAGAAATCTCACAACCTTGCATCACAAGGATAGGAATCTCACAGCCTTACCATCACGAGGACAGGAATCTCACAGCCTTGCCATCACAAGGACAGGAGTGCAGCCTTGCCATCACAAGGCTTACCATCACAGGGACTGTAATCTCACGGTCTTCAGAAGAACAGGAATCTCAGAACCTTGGGGATAGGAATCTCGCAGCCTTGCCATCACAAGGGCAGTAATCTCACAGCCTACCATCACAAGGACTGTAATCTCTCATGGTCTTCACAAGAATAGGAATCTCACAGCCTAGCCATCACAAGGATAGGAATCTCACAGCCTATCATCACAAGGATAGGAATCTCACAGTCTTACCATCACAAGGACTATCTCACAGTCCTTGCCATCACAAGGACAGGAATCTCACAGACGTAACCGTCAGTTGGCTAGGTATTTCACACAGCTTGGTACCCTATGGGCAGGAATATTACCACCACAAAGGAGGAACAGATAATAAGCAAGAAGTCAATCTCCAGAATTCACGAATTTTCGACCCCAACCGGGGTCTTTTTCAAGTGGAACTTTACAATCTGAAACTCTAGAAAAGACTGTCTTTTCTAGAGTTTCAGATTGTAAAGTTCCACTTGAAAAAGACCCCGGTTGGGGTCGAAAATTCATGAATTCTGGAGATTGACTTCTTGCTTATTATCATTTTGTGTGTCAATTTTGTGCTTTTCTGTATCTTGGACAAAGGAGGAACAGATGATGAAGTCACTCACAACCAATATGTCAAGTTGAACTGATTTTTAGTTCACAAATTGTAAAGATCACAGGTCAACTGTATCACAGTGCTTTCTACACACTTTCTAACAATTTACTACTGACACAAATAATTTACTACATAAATTACGTTGTAAACATTTAACATAATTAAGGCTTACCAGTAGAAAAATAAATAAACAATGTCTTCTACTCTGTACATCAAAAGGTTTTTCTAAAGATCAATTTTCTATTCACAAACACTTCTTGAAGCATGTGCCAGCATCATCCTGAGTACCCTTTTAAATCATCAAAGAATCCAACTTACTTTTTTGTAATTTCCTGGTACATGTATTACCAAAAATACATAACACCATGGTGTTATGTATTTTTGGTATTGCCCAATGTAAATTTACCCTTCAAATCACAAAAGAATTCAATAAGCATGTACATGCATCAATAGTATTTCTCAGACTAATTAAATTCCAGGTAGCCTGCCAAACAATTATGATCAGGCCAAAAATTATAGGGCCTCCCATCTGAATAATTATGCTGATGATATTTCCTGTGCTGGTGATATTTTCCAAGATGACTATATTCCCTGAGCTGGTGATACGAGCACATGTATTCAAATATCATCAGCAGAATGTGCCCACAAACAAAATAATGAAATGTACCTAGTCATCTAAAACTCAGTATTTTTGAAGGTTTACCATCTACTGTATTCTGCTAAATGTGCATACAAATGTATGTTTGTACAAAAAGACTGAAAACACCTGACCCCTTTCAACTATGCATTAATTGGAAACCTCTCACTTTGTGCTTCACAGGATCTTCATAACTTTTCAGAATTTTGCACATTTTTCTGTTTGTGCATGAGCAATTCACTAATTGCTTAATGTCCACAATCACTTTCAGAGGATAAATTCATTCCACCTCACCTGAAATATTATGAAGTAAACACATAATCATTATGCAATAAAATCCTCAGTCAACTGACCAATAGGTGTCACAACGGCCCAATAACTCAATGCCAAGAGGACCCATTTATCATTCATGCTTGATTGAGCACCAATCAAGAGAATTATCTTTTCTCCTCTCAATGTGTTTCCAAGGCCATTCTTCGTTTTTTTGACTTTTCAGAAGGAAAGCAAAAAGTATCCCAACATGATCTTCTAACAGGGGGAGTTGAATGCAATACAAGGGAATTTCCCTTCGTGGATACACCTGACAGCACGACAGCTGGTTTCACGAATTACTGAAGGTCAGCCTGTTTCTGGGTTGTCCCTTGTTTTCCTTTTGACACCGACACCACCCCCCGTTGTTTTTGCGCAAGAAATGCATTAAAATAAGCAGCGGCTTACAGCCAAATCGGGCTATCATAGTTGAAACAATCGATGATGATGATGATTTTCAGAAAACATGCCTGGAAGTGGGAGGTGAATTCCCATCACAAAATAACTGTCACACGAAACAAACACAAGTTAATGAGGTGAAAGGGGGAGAGCACACTCAAAGTAGATGTCAGTATACTGAATACCTTTCTTTAGCAGTTTTAGATCCAGCCCAGCCGATATTCATTTTGTTGCTCAATGAACATGAACCAACCATACCAAAAATTGATCAATAATAAAATAGAATGAAATAGGACAGCAGACAATAGCTTATTACCATAGTAACCATGATACACACAATGTGCGGATTCTGGTTTCCTCCTACACAACCTGACAATGACTTATATAACGAATAAGCCAGGGTCCATATTCATAAACCTACTTAAGTCTAAGTGTGATACTTACCTTTTGTATTGAACAAAAGATAAGTATCACACTTAGACTTAAGTAGTTTTATGAATATGGACCCAGATGTCTTATTGCGCCAAGCATCTGGTTTTGCTGGAGCGGGTCACATATTTTTAAATCTGACAGCTAGTCAGTGCCTGGGCGTGAAAGTTTTAAAACATTGTACATTGTACTGAATCAATCAAGCAGAACCATCAATGGCATAGTTGTACATTAAAGGAGTTAGACGCCGAAGTTGTAAACAAGCTGGTTTGTTTACAAATATGGTCGGCAAACTAGTTTTATTCCTTCGTGCAGGTGGCAGCACCCGTGATCGTTAGACTGGTTCCCGGTCCGATGCAACTCACTCACGATATTCACGTCAGTACATATCACCGACAATAGGTGGCAGCACCGCAGGCGTCCGTGGATAGAGAACCAGTGAGTGAGTGTTTACAACTTCGGCGTCTAACTCCTTTAAGTTCAAAGAAGTCATGGACGTCAGCACCTGCCTACTTTTATCCACTCAATTATTCATGGTCTTTGTCACCAGGTGTAAATATGGTATCTGAACTACATGTACTTGAAAACTAATTAAGATCTGAAAATAGCCAAAGCCAATGGGATACCGGTATCATGCTGTGAAGACACTGTGGTGAACATAGAATAAGGCACTTACAGAATTCAGCAGTTAGACCTCTTGGGGTTCAAGAATACGTCAGAGCTCTCTGGCACTCTTGTCCCACACATCCCAACATGTAGGCCTACTTTAATAGCAGACCCAGCTGTTGGGCTGTCAGAGTGGTACAATGCAAAGATCAGCCCATGTCCAACTCTTTGAGGTTTTTCAATCCCCAGTCGGACCAGCACTTATGACCTAGAGACATGTGAATCTTTTAGGACTGAGCAGGATTTCTCATCCTCCTGCTCTACTGGTATATTAACGGGGCTGTTCATTTTCGTCACTTGAGGAATCTGAGTTGTGAGCCTTGGGAAAACGGAAAAAGCTATGCACTTGCAAATTGCAGGGATTATTTGTTGTGCTGTACAGAATAATTGTTGCAATTTGCAGCTTCATAGCTTTCTCCATTTTCTCAAAGATCACAACTCAGATTCCTCAATAGACGAAAATGAACAGCCCCTTTGCCCAGTGTAGTGAGTGTTGTCTGAAGTGATAACAATGCCACATTTGTTGCTAAGCTCTTAGTTCACTATTTTAGACCCAGAACAAAACGTTACGTCGAAAATGGTTTAAAGACACACTGACACATCAAATGACTTTTCTACGCACTCAGTATTCACATCAGTGCGATAGATCAAAGAATAAGCAGATGGGAAAACTTACAGATACTCTATACTTATGGAAACTGCACTGATAAATGCAAATTGCATTTGGAGTGTATAGGTCAGAACACAGGACAACAGGTGTTGTTAGCTGGTTTCTCAGAACTCACCTTGAGAGATCTGTCGGACCAAGTTTACCATAGCTTTAGCTGAGAAATTCAACAGTAAAATATTCAAAGAGAGACTATGTTAATAGAAAAAGCACGTTTTACATACAGTCCCGGGGATTTGATTGATAAAATAGAACTGAATGATTCATTGGATGCCAATGAAATTTGCACAGGTTTTCCATGATGTCAGTATGTCACAAACAGACGTTTAAAAAATCTACGTTAATCTATTAAACTAAAAGTATACAAAAGAAACAATTCTCTATTGCACAGAATATCAACAGGAACATTGTCAAAGGCTCCAGGGCAGTGGCAACATTGGGATTCAGTGCCGGCTACATGTGCCCTGTCAGGCTAATTTCAGACCATCTACACTATGTGGTTTGTAAAACCTTCCATCTTGGCCCCTATCTCGTCGGCAATTAAAAAAGAGACCCTGATATCATTGCACAACAAGATCATTGCAATAAGGCCATTCTTTTTTTATTTGTTGTTTGGCGGACCCGCCGTAGTTAGATTTTGGCAATTTGGAAAAAAAAAATTGAAAAAAACATCTTTTTTATTTCCGCCAGTCCCGTTTTTCAACCTTTCAATGTTTTTTTTCAAAATCATTCTTCAGCGAGGTGTGAGCACTGTATTAAAAACATTTGGTGGGGTCCCGTCCAGCGCTGTTGTGGGGGATATTTTCGAACATTTGCCACGTTCGTCGGCCGGGCAGATCGGCGACATCGACAGCAATCTTGGTTTCACTGGATAAAGGCTAGCTAAAACGAAAAATATAAATCCATCAGAAAGATGGACTTATTTTTATTTTTTTTCCTGTCTCCTGTCTTGAGTTTACTGGGAAAAAATCCGCTAAACAACAAATAAAAAAAGAATGGCCTAACATTGCATGAGGTGTCAGAGTGGTGCAGTGGCGTCTTCGGTGCCTGTCACCTCTGAGGTTTCATGTTCAATCTCTGATCATTCCTGCTCATTAGTGATAGAGGGTTGATCCCTTTGACAAGGCAGGTTTTCTCCGGCACCCCAATCTTTTTCTGCTGTAAACTGAATTAGCCCAATGTTGTCTGGAGAGCAATTAACCTGTTAACTGCGTAGGACATCACACTACGCCATGACAAAATCCGGGGAATCCCCGAAAACATCCAAGAATCGTAGCTTGCGTAGGGCGTAATACTAATACATGTAGTACGCTTGCAAGGAAATGGTGCTTCAGTGCGTAGGACATTATATCATGTCTTGAACCTTGTGTGTCAAATACTTTTTTTGGCAAATTTCTTAAAGAAAAATTAGAACTAAAAAAAATACACAGTTAACGGGTTAATGCCATATATGGTACTCAGCCTTTAACAAAATCAAAAATTGCACAAAATCAACTTTCTCTAAACATTAGTGTGCGGCACTTTGAGAAATGACCTTAAGACAACTTCCAAATACTCATACAGACACATTTGTGGTGAAAGGGACCGGCATGCGTTACGCCATGTAAAAAATAGTTGGTTAGCATCCTTCCACTCTCAATTTTCTGAGGAGGGCGGGAGTTTTAAGCATCCCAGCCTACAATTTTATCACTCTTGGCAGTTTTTTGAAAGGTTTTTTGAAAATAAAAAAAATTTGAGGAGGGGGTGATTTCAATGGCAGGAAGGGATGCTAACCAACTATTTTTTTTTACATGCCTTACGTGTTGTACATCATACAGTAGGATCCATGAGACCCTCTGTTAACAACAACCCGTGTCCTCACGACATCATATTGCTGTGGCACGGGTACTTCTGTCAGCAGGTCACCGCCACCACCATCTCTGTCGTTTTCTTCCTCATCATCTTCCGATTCTCGTGCACTGGCGACTTTTTCCAACTCTTTGAAATAGTCAGACTGTGTACTTTGTAACGCTGCTGAACGGGTCACAAAAAACTCTTCGTCATCATGAACGATCATTGTCGCATCGGTTTCAGTCTCCTCATCATCAGTGCCAGCTGCAGACGACACTGCACTTTTGTCCCCATTCAGAGGCACAGAGCAGTCCACAGTAGCGCGTTCTCTTTCAATCTCACTTCCAGGTGCATCCTCATCCCCAGTTCCTTCCGACACGGAACCATTTGCATTCTTACCTTCACGTTCCTGTTTCTGCTCCATCGGCACGGGTTTCCGCATCCCTTCATCCTGATTTGACGGATCAACGTCCAATGAGATCGCATCTGACTTGAAATCGCCCTGTTCGTAAGACACGCCCGGCTCTCCCTGGTCAGATTCTGTTTTTCCAGTTGACTCTAGGGAATCTCCTAATTCAGTAGTGCCGCTACCTATCAGACAATGTGTAATCTTATCTAAAGTCCTTGCCTTTATCTTATTGCCTGAGAGGTTGACATTAGCAAGGTTGTTTGGGAAATTCTGGATCAGATGAAGAATAATCTGGAAAGACGAGATATGGACAAAAAGAGTTAATTTCTAATCTACCAATCATTCACACAGCATCTCCAAATTTTACAAACTACGCAATATCCGTTCAGTGGGGGAGCTGTTAAGTTCATGTGAGCGCTTGGGACGTAATGACGTCATACCCATTCGAGTGGCGTTATGATGTCATTCCGTCGCACATAACGTTGCCGACGTCACGGATGACATGACGGCAAGGCCATTAACACTTTCCTCAAATGCGACATCCGCCGGGTTTTCCTAGACCGGCACACATAGTATGTGCAAGATACACCTTCGGACACTGATTTATGTCTCATAAGCTATTACAAAATGGGCTCAGCTACTAAAATCAAGGGTCCACATACTACATTTTAGGGTCAGGAAAAAGTACATAATAACACCATTTTTTGTAGATCAACTTGAGTATATTGGGACGAGCTTTCGACACTACCGTGCCTTCATCAGAGACCTGATGAAGGCACGGTAGTGTCGAAAGCTCGTCCCAATATACTCAAGTTGATCTACAAAAAATGGTGTTATTATGTACTTTTTCCTGATTTCAATCTTCTTGATCAACACGGCTACCTCGAAATTCTACATTTTAGGGTGTTTGTCATTGTCACATAACGTACCTGTGCTCCATGTTCTGTGATCCCAGTACACTCCAAGTCAACAATCTCTACAGATTTACACGATGCCAGGGTCACAGCCAAACAACCAGCCCCATAGTTACCCAGGCTATTGTAGTCAAGGTACAGTGCCTTGAGTGAACTGCTCGCTGCTATGGCAATGAAAAGTTTAGCCCATCCTCTGGATGTTACGGCAGGGTTGCCACTCAGGCTCAATTCCTTTAAACCTGCAAGTAAACTTGGCATCATCAGGAAAATCAAAAACGTCAGTTTGCAAGTACCAAGTAAGTCCAGGCCACTTTGGAATAAATTTCGAATAAAGTGCACAACCGAATAGAGTGCCAACCATCAGCTTAAGCTTATGATGTGTGACTGGCATAAAGACCTTTAAAGGGTTATGAAGCTTCCAAACGATACACAACATACATACATCTCTACAATGAAATGGTCCATGGACCATGTGCTCACCGGGTTGGACATAATAGTCTAATGACAGAGGGAGGTACATATCAGTGGTATGAGCAATCTCGGTCAAGTCACTCCCAGCTAGGACTTTGATGATTTTTGGGTTATGCCACCTGGCGCCATATTGTATGTTCGATCGGGCCGGAACTTCACAAAGGTCATCTGCAGGGGACCACATAGCACATTGGAGTGCTTTGGGTCAAGTCGTTCCTGAGTTACAGCACTTTGATGATTTTCGGGTTACGCCACCTGGCGGCCATATTGGATGTCCGATCGGGCCGAAACTTCACATGGTCATAAAGGTCATCTGCAGAGGTCCACATAGCACATTGGAGCGCTTTGGGTTAAGGCGTTCCTGAGTTACAGCACTTTGATGATTTTTGGGTTACGCCACCTGGTGGCCATGTTTGAAGTCAAATCAGGCTGAAATTTGACGTGCATGTAAAGGTCATCTAGATGGAGGTAAATATCAAATTTGAGCCCTCTGCGTCAAGCCGTTCCTGAGTAATAGCACTTACTTGATTTTCAGGTTACGCCACCTGGCGGCCATACTGGATGTCCAATCGGGTCGAAACTTGGTATTTTTAAAGGTACCCCTCCAATGCATGTTTATGCAAAATATGAAGTCGCTCGGTGAAATAATAACAAACTGTGAGAGGTTCGTCACTTTTGTCGAACTTTGACCTCTGTGACCTTGAAAAGTAGGTCAAATCAAAAACTCGTTATATATGTCATGTATCCTCATTAGATACACCTATGATAAAAATTTGGAGATGATCCAGTCATTAGTTCAGGAGTTATTGCACTTTTTGTGTTTTTGGTTTTGGCCACCTGGTGGCCAAGCCAACAATCGAATTGGACCGAAACTTGGTGTCATGGGTCATCTGACCTAGGGCTATGTATGTACTAAGTTTCAGATCCATAGCCCCAGCGGTTACGAAACGTGCCCTGCTAACGGAACACGACGACGACGGACGACGCCGGACGCTTCACCATCGTAATAGCTCACCCCGGTGAGCTAAAAATCTATCGCGAGGTACCCGGTAACTGGGTTGCACATTTCTCTCCAATTCACGCATTTGCGAGCATTTTCGGACAACAATTAGAAAAATCCTGAAAACTTCGTAGGCCTAGTGTGTGTTGGCTAGAATCAACGCCAGTCACACATCATATCGATAAGATGCGACATGGGGCAACCTTACCAATATACAAACCGCAATCTTTTTTTAAGACAAGTACACTCTGACATGAACAATCTGGATTCAGGTTCATCATACCTGGTTTAGCACCGTCTGGTGGTAAGAGGTCGCAGATCATTTCTACGCCATAGTCTCCAAGTTGACAATCTCCCAAATCAAGCGATATCAGGTTTGGATGCACGGCAAGGGTTTTCATCAGGATAGCCAAATTCTCATCACCGAGGGTAGAACCGTGTAAACTGAAAGAGAATGGACAAACATTAGCATATAGATGCAAACTCTCACAAAGGCTTATCAGTAAGATTTTTTGTCAGTTTCTCAGCAGTTTTGGGATCTCTTTCAACAAGTACGTATTAAAGCGAATGGCTCGCGGGGTTTGTTGACAGTTGTTTGTTGACATGTCCTCAAATCAAGCACCCTTTTGAGAAAAAGGCGAAAGAAGGATTTTAGTTTTAATGGGAAATGCATTAGACAGCCAAACTTCGGAGGTGTATTCTGCAAAATCTACCGCATCGAAATCAATGTGAATAGTACAAAATGTACATTTTGACCGACTGAATTTGAAACTGTCATTAACCCATTTTAACAAATTTTTAATGGAACCTCATCCCCTGGTGCACATTCGCATATTCGCACAGGTTTTGCCTATGACTGGAGCACGGCTTTGCCTGGAGACTAGGTTCACTCTCTATGGGAGGTACCACCAAAAATCAAAACAAACCCTGCGAACCATTCGCTTTAAGATCCAAACATTTCAAAAAGCTCACAATCATCATACTCTGGAAAGAAATCAAAATGCAGAATGATTTTTCTGGATGAAATCTCCTCTCCCACACACATTTATCAAATATAAAGACAGTCATCTAGAATTTTGCAAATTTTGAGCCCCGTCAAGGGCCTTCTTCATGCACAATCACTAAAAAGACCTTCCAGAAGATGAGAACTTCTGGAAGATGGTTTTAGTGATTTTGCCTGAAAAAGGCCCTTGACAGGGCCAAACATTTGCAAAAATTCTAGACGACTGTCTTTATATTTGATATACTGTGTGTCCGATCATTTGTGTGCTGTTATAACCATTCCCACATATTTACTTACAATAATGCAGTTACTGATCGATTCTTGTTCAACTCCTTTGCCAACATTTCGACTCTTTCTGATGTGTTCACAACTCCGACATTTAAGTTCAACTGAAGGAGCGATTTACAACGTGCCACGCCCCTCATTATCTGATGGAAGTCCTCATCTTGTATGAGACATTCACGCAGCGAGAGTACCCGTAAATTATGCGACTTCAGTGATGCACAGATGTCTTTTGCCTCCAGATGCGTCACAGTTTCCCGGCATAACTGGACAGTCCCAATCATCGTTTCACTTGTCGGCTTCATGTTGATGCTGTCTATGGGAGTTTGGATGCGTCACATAATTGATCGGCGTATGTTAATTAGCCTGTTTGACAGGACAACCTGAAATGAATGGTATAAAATGTAGAGTATGGTAAGGAGAAGTTTCTTGTTTTTTTCAGTCAGTGGCAACACTAAATGTCACAATCAGTGTATCAAGCTTTTTTTTTACCATCACAATGGGTGCGGTATGAATTTTTTCAATGCTTTTTCATCAGTTATGCAGAAGCAATGGTGCCCAAAACATAAAAGTTGATTTAGTGACACCCAGTCAAGTTTTTTCATCTCTACCACTTATTTTCTTGTTGAAGGGAAATTTCAGGATGAGACGCTTACCATATACCGTACTGTCAGGTGGTACTTCTGTCAAGAGGGGGAAAATCTTGAAAACCAACAGCAGTAGATTAGGCACAGCCCAAGTGACTGGCCTATTTCTCAATTCAAAACAGGGGCATTAAACGCACAGGCCCAGCCAGTTTGGCAAGACCCTACACCCTACACCACTCATGCACCACATAAGTGGCAACTTGAAATAAAGCAATGAAGTCAAATAAAACGTTGACATTTGTCAATAAATGCCCTAAATCACAATACTCAGGATTATGTACATACCGGTATTGTACATTATGAGACCCATGTCCGGCCAGGCCAGCTTTCACCACCAACACCACATGTATTGAGAGTTCAAGTGAACAAATACATGTACAACAACAAACAGGCAGAGTATTGAAAATTACACCATTTCAATTCAATTTTTCTTCAAGGGCATTGAAATACTTGAGAATCAGACACAGGAATGAGAAGCAAACTGAATTACATTGAAGGGAAAAAGTGCAAAATGTATGGCACTGATCAGAGTAATAAAAGTAGCGTACCTTGTCAAATCTATACCATGCACCACCATGTTGGTTTTTGTTACCACCAACGCTAACTGCTATTTTTAGAACCATTGATATGGATAATGGTTTTGTGATGTATGGTGGCCTGGAAGGATATAGGACTCTTCAGTGTGTCTCATAAGGAAGGTATTCAGGCACGGATACAGAGGGGGGCGCGTGCCTCCCCTTTTGGCCAACAAATCTGTAAAACTGACCATGAAATTCTGCAATTTGGTGCAAATTTCAACGTTCGTAGCACAAGGTACCCCCTTTTTTCCCAAATCCTGGATCCGTCCCTGGTATTTCATGGAGAATGATGAAGATATAACCTGAGCACATCTTTATTGCTGGCTACAACTGTTAAAAACACATGAACATCGCTTCATTCGTTCCAAAACAAACGGATTGGACAGTATGTGGGAGTGGAGAGGCAAAGACAGGAACCAGTCATTATGTAGCAAAGAGTGAGTAGGCCTAGAATCTTGGAGGAATTCAACACCAAAAAAATGTATTGTCATTCCTTGAAGGCGAAATCAATGAATTAAATACATCTGGTGGAAATTCAGAACATTTGGCTTCAGAACCATTTAGATTTCAATAAGGCCTAGAAAAAAAAATTGTGTGTTTCCGGTCATTTGTAATTTTCCGACCGACCCTCAAAAATTCTGACTGGCCAGGAAACAAATTTTTTTTTCTCTCACAAAAATGCATCAAATCTATCAAAATTAATCTCTTTTGCTCTCTAGGCCTTTAGTCATGGATGCCAGAGCAGCTTTTGAGGCTGTTCCTGGCTTCTAGATAACCTTTAGTATAATCCCTGTAGCTGCAATAAAATTATCTGTACCAAAAATGGAAAATAAAAAAAAATCCCGACCGTCCGACCCTCAATTTTTGGAAATCGCTGATGACCAGAAACACACAATTTATTTTTCTAGGCCTAACAGGAATAATGTTTAGAGACCTCATTGAATGGGCTTGCATCTGAACTGGGTCAACAAACAAAAATTCAATTCATGATAATATTTGCCATGGTTCATTAACTATACTAATAGATTGCCATTCAATTAACTCTATAATTGATGCATAAATCTAAGAATTATGTAAAAAATTCAGTCAATTATGCAAATGATACATTTCCTAGCACGTACATCACACTTGAAAACTGCATCAAAATAAGCACACCGACAGGGCTCTGCATTATAATTCCTGTTGGAAAAATATTAGAATATGCCTTCAATTGAAGGACACCAACAACGATGGAACAAAATCCATGATAAAATGAAGAGTAGCCGAGTTTGGAGACTGTCTTCACCGTTGAATTGGAAAAAACCCAACATAGCTGGCACTCCATTAGGCCACGGTTATTATATTCTTTGGTTTACGGGCACAAAGATTTTGAGCCCAGGTACAGAGGACGGAATAAAAAAAAAAAGAACTTTGGTTCAGTTCAGTTTTTTTCATTTTCACCTTTTGAATGACAAGTAAGACAACTCGGAGGAAATAAAAAACCAAAAAAATTTTGACAAATGCCTCTTTTCTGCTTCTTTCCGTCCTCGCTGCCAGGAAATAGGCGTACGTCAGTTGGTTTTATTTATTTTAGCAGTCGTGACAGCTGAAATCAAGGTCGGCAGGAATAAAAACAACTCCATTTATTTGTTTTTTTCTTAGAAGACTTCATTTGAAGTTCGGAGGCAATAAAAGAAACTGATTTTCCCAATTTTATTTTTTTTGCGGAATGGCATTTTGCCACGTCGGCGGGCCCGTAAACCAAAAAATAAAAAAAGTGTGGCCTTATGCATGCTTGCACCCATGGTTTACACAATCGCTCCTCTCCTTGCACTTGTTTCTGAGGGGAGGGGTACGACCCTATAAAATGACCTGAGATTCTCACGATGTCCATTATGGTCAAAAGACTTTTCCCACGAAAAATTCTAAACCCCATTTCACCTTTCTTGCACAGTCCGTCCCTGAGTGACTGAATAACATAACACCCGTTATACCCTGTCAAAATCTACCTTGTCAATTCCACTCCAACACAATTTTTTACGAGATCGCTATTAACCACTTAACTATGGAATAATTTTTCTAAATATCATGTTGCTTGATGAAATAAATTAAAAAAATAAAATTCAACTTTGCTCTCAAAACAACCACTAACAATCTTCAATAACGGACATGTCCGTTGTGTATGCAATAGAATGAAAACTAAGGGGACACACGGCAGACATCCATTCTACTCAACAGGAAATAAGATAAAACTAAGAGGATCTGTCCGTCGTACCCAATGGGATAAAACAAAGTCAAGACGGACATATCCGTCATCAGTTAACTGGTTCATTTTGGTTCCCGAAGCCGCCGCTAGGGCTAGAAGGCTTTAGCTCTGGCTGCCATCTAAGTATATTTGCGGCATAAAACTTGTCGCGGATCTATTTACTGATCATTATGTTGACATCACGGGTTATTTTTAGAATGGGGTAACCGTAATCACATGGGTGCTAAATGTAATCGAACATGCCGAATTGCGCTGAATGGCAACACCGAGAAGTTTCTTGATGTCAGAGAATGTTTGTATGTGTTGCAGATCTGTAACAAAAGCTCAAAATCATCGCCGTTTTTTAGACTGAGGGAAAATGGACTCCTACAATGACGTCAGCAATAAAATGGCAGCCAGAGCCGCAGCCTTCTAACTCTAGTGGTGGCTTTGGTAACCAAAATGTCAACTGGTTGATAGAGACAAAACAATTTTTTTAACGTCTTCGTACATGCAAGTAATCTATTTACATAAATCAATAAATAAATCTCGTGTCATTTTGGCAGCAATCATTGATTAGGATTCTTGCAGCAGTGATGACCCATCCACCAGCTGTGCACCTTCGGCCAAAAGGTGAAAGGAAATAACTGTAAAAGCATCCATATCAAACATGCATCCAGCGATTCACCCTTAAATCCTGTATAACTTTTTTACCCCGACTGGGCGGCACGGTGAATACATGTAGTTGTATCAATGAAAGACATAAGGCCCCCATTACA
Source organism: Notospermus geniculatus (assembly GCA_002633025.1). Classification (NCBI taxonomy): domain Eukaryota; kingdom Metazoa; phylum Nemertea; class Pilidiophora; order Heteronemertea; family Lineidae; genus Notospermus; species Notospermus geniculatus. The sequence goes on along the minus strand of NMRB01000887.1, from coordinate 70,993 downwards.
TAGAAGTATACGGATTACGGTATACGAAAACGCCGGTTAACAATGGCTTCACGGCCGTGAAAGATGAACACTAGATGGACATTACAGAATATGGGGTGTGGCACCCCTGGGTTGACCCCCTCAAATTTGTGATGATTCTTTGAAAGTGAACCTTAAAAATTTAGAATTTGGAAGACTTTTTTTGAGAACTTTGATAAAGAGATGCACAGGGCTCCCACTTTCCTGAACTCCCGTCCCAGATCTGTCTGTCCTTCCCTTCTTACAAATAAGTTTTCTCTCCAAGCGTTTCATGTTCATCACAGTCTTCTTCATCATCGTTATCAACCTTCGCCCAGTTCAGGAACGACTCAACTGTCACAAACGTTACTGCATTCACTGGAAAGGCTCTCAGCAGAGTTGAGCCTAAACCACGAAATAGCGACCTGTATCCTTCCGATTGGCACGATTTTTTCACACAGTCCATAGCACCTGTGTAAATTTCACGAGAATTCACTCCATCCGCCTGTATCTTCGATTTCACTAAATCAATTGGATAAGTCACTATCCATGAAAAAACACCCGCTAAACCTCCAGCTAAAAGCATCGCGTATATACTCATCTCTAACTCGGGATCAGCTGGTGAAAAAAGATCACAACAATACTTGTAAGCAACGAAATAGGTCGAAAAACCTGGTATCTCTCGTGTTATCGTCAATCCTAGGCCCTTGGAGAGACTGGTGATTCCTTTAGTTTTGTACATTTTGATCAAGCAGTCTAATGGTCCTTTGTATAAACGTGATTCCTGGACCTGCAACCGTGTCTTAGCGAGTTCCATAGGACCACACACAAATGATTGCACAAACCCAGCAGCCCCACCGGATATTGCCTGTGACATGTAAGTATCTGGATGCTGTAGCCTTCGTTGTACGTTGCCTTGGACGCCGAAACAAAGAGCATTGATGAATGCAAGTCCGTAGAGAGGGGATGCCATACCTTTGTATAATCCGTACACCTGAAGGAGAAATAATCAAAGTCACAGCAGAGGCAGGTTCAGGGGGGAATCTGTAATGCTGCAAAAGTATATTTTTTACCACGATTTTGAGTGTTTACAGAGTGGATGCCACCTCCTTATAATGCATTAGGAAACGTTTTGTCCCATCATCCAAACCCTGCACAGGGATGAATATTTGACACTCATACAGCCTGTCTTTTAAGCGGACCGCACATGAGTGCAATTTTGCTTTCAACTAAGGAGATTTTTGCCTCCTACGTGCAAATGTCATTGTGTGCTGTGGCTGGAGTCAGATGCGGAGAAGGATTTTTTGCCTCCAACGCACATCATGTTTGAATGACGTCACACCGCATCATGCAATTTTGTTGCAGTCGTGTGCAGTGACAGAATGCTGAGACAAAAAGCTCCTAAGAGGACAACGTCAGAGACAAAATGCATTCGTGTGGGCAGGCTTTAAGTTCATTCCCAGGATATATTGACTACCAGGTGCAACCACTTTTGATCATGAATTCATTCCAACAAAGATGTGATTCAGTTATCACATGGATACAAAGTTCAATATGGCTGCTTTGGCAGCCATCTTGGATGCCATTTGACAAAGTGAAAATAAGTTACAACTTTGCTGGGCAGAATGATTGAATGCATCACAAATTTTCCAACATTTTTATCCACAACATCCCAACTCACTGATTCTCGTTTTATGATTGTCCGAAAGCAATCAAATATTCCACGGTACATTAGATGTCCTGGAGTCTGAGTTTGAAGACGAACCTGAAAAAGATGGCGACAGGTACCGGTAATCTTGTGCTAAGAGAATGCCTTTGTACCAATTTAACAATGCAAACCTCAGAAAGGACACTGGGGTTCCTGCAGCTCTGTGTCAATAAAATTTAAGACGTTTTTAAGACTTTTAGGGAAATTAATACCAGTGTGTGGTTAGGCAATGGGCTAGTCACTGCAATCGACAGAGGACAGTAGGCCAAGCCTGCAAAACAACTCCCCTGAAGAAAAATAACCAAGTTTTAAAAGTTCACAACACTCTGAAAATGAAAGTAGGACTTTTTTAAGACTTCAACACCAAAAGACCAGAAAGTGTGAAATTCCATACCTTGGGCCGAATTCACGGACCGCACTTTAGCCTAAAGTATAGCTTACATTAAGTTGCACTTTCTCTATGCTTTAAGCATTGAGGAAAGTCACACTTTAATGAAAGTGTGACCCGTGCATACGGCTCCTTTTCAAGGTCTTGAAAATGCATTTTTTTTCATATTTAAGACTTTTCAAGGATGCGCAGGAACCCTGAAGGAGGTTGTGAAGCCAGTGGGAGTACAGCATGGAAACTGTATCTGTCACTCAGTGTCAGTGTGAGCTGTCGCAAAATTCAGCACAAGTTTTAGCTGTGGCATATACAAAACATTTTTGTTGCATATCAAATGAAGCCTGTAACATACATCTAAAATGATTTTTAAGTAGAGTACAAAATGTAATTTCAAACCGGGTCAATGTTGCATCTAATGAATGGGAGCCAATGAATGGGCACAATGTAGTTAATCAAGCGCTAATTAAATTTCACACTTCCAGACATGCCAGAGGTGAAATTAATTAAAAGCCCAATGCCAGGATAGGGATAATTGGTGATGTGAAATATTGGTAAAAAGGGACACCCTGAAAATCTTCATGGCGCAAATGACTACATATTGCACTAATGACCAAGGTACGAGAAAGGTCTCAAGATCAAGTCACCCAGTGTCTCAAGTATCCCCATTTAACAATATGGGTATCAATGAACCCTTTATAAAAATCAGATTGGAGTGGGTTTCAGGGGCAAGTTCATCCTCCGGATTCATTCTAAGTCATCATTACTAAGACCATGGAGGTAGTATTGAGAAGGAGCGCGCACGGACCTCACATCAAACAGTACAATCATCGTTCCGCTGTTTGCTAAAGTGATTAGGGGGACAATAGGCTAATAACGCCGCACGATGGTCGGAAAAAGCCGATATAATCTTCGGTAATTTCCGTGTGCAGTCAGCACTTCCCTTGTACAATGGTCAGAGTCCAAACAATAGAAGGGAACAATGGCAGTGGACGTTGCCTACGCACGAAAACTGAAAAATTCATCGTTTTCATCGCGTCAAAAACAGCACCTCGCAGCATCTCGCACTGAAACGACCACCCGTATATGTTACCTGAACTAATCATCTTTTAAACTATCATAACGCAATCCTCTTCAAACTTTTCAGATGCGAAGAATCTCATTATCATTATCATTATCATGTTTACCTTAAAACGTAGATATCTTTATTGGAAATTGGTCTTTTTCGATGATTTTTTCACTAAAATACAGCGGAGAGTTTACCAAATTGAGTTGTCTTCGAAATAGCCGGTTATCTAATTCCCAACGTGGAGAAAAACGCAAGAATATGATTGGGTCGACGCGATATCAATTATAGATGGCGCTGCACTTTGGGAGTTGTGCGGAATTCATGATTGCCTTCAAGGAGCTCAGCGTGCGTACCGGACAATAGGCGGGAACAAAGGCAAACAATGGGGGCGTGGAATTGTGGTCACAGCGATTAGGGCCGTGCTCGCGCCTTCTCAATAATACCTCCATGCTAAGACTAAGGCCCTTCAGATCGACTTTGTGCTCAAGCTAACCTCAAAGTCGTTCTCAACCTTAAATTGTAATGGCAAATCATATTATTACTTAGTTGAGGTCAACCTCAAACTTAACTTTGAGCATAGCTGGTGCAACCGGGCCTATGAGCTGAGAGATGTACACTTTAGTTTGATTTTTGAGCCCTTTATGGCAAGTTCACATAGACACACTCTATACAGACGTGCTGGCGAACAAGGTTTCATGGTTATGAACCCTTTGTTGAGCCATTGTTCGCCAGCGGTGAGCATATATGTGTACCGTATACCTCTATGTGAACCTGGCCTTAGGGTCCAACTACTCACCTTGATTGTATCAAAAGGATGTCCAACGATTACTCCAGTGCAACCTGGCAAAAAAATTAGCCAAGAATAATTAGCCGAGATGCTGCATGGTTGTAACATAAATAAGGCGATGCCTTTTTTTATTTTAGATGAGTGAAATCTGATATCTGGAGGTCATCCCCATCATGGCAGGTATAGCCTACTACAGGGTCGAATCAACCTCATGTACTCTAACAACTGTTGGACTGTGTCAATTACACCATCATGGAAATTATGATTAAAGTGTCATTATGCAGCTGTTATTTAATCATGATGCTGATAGAGAAGCATTCAATGCTTATCTCCACAGGGTCAATGTAATGCTCATCACTTTGAAATATTCCGGTCACTTCACTTCGGACTACACTCTCATTCACAATGAGTAGCGGTGACTGAATGGGTTTAACAATTTAACCCTTTGAATTACCTTCCTCTAGTCTGATGAAGGACCTGAATAGGAGGATGGGAGGTCATTCACTAGGCCATGATTGAGTAGGCTTAGGCCTGCGACTTACTTCATTCAATGACAGTCACAGTGACAGGCATAGCGGATGCTCTTAGGATTTTTGTTTATTTGCTGCATTATTTTAATAATTATAGAAGTAGCCGTGTTGATCGTTGAATGAATGAGTAGAAATGAAATAGGTAACACCGTCTTATAAATCAACTAGGATATATTGAGACAAGCTTTCGATTTTCCTCAGACCTGATGAAGGCCCGATAGGGTCGAAAGCTTGTCTCAATATATCCTAGTTGATTTATAAGACGGTGTTACCTATTTCATTTCTACTCATTTGCTGCATTATGATACATATAAATTACTCCGACATCAAAATACTAGAATTGACACTCTCGCGATGATAGGCTAGGGCCTAGGCCTACATGACTTAAATTCTCACAGATGGAGATAGGCCTATATCTAGGCTAATCCATCTGAAACCAAGATTTGGATGGAGAGAGGTCAAATAAGAGCCTGCATGTCAAGTGAAGACCCAGTGAAGACCGACCATTTATGCCGGGATGATGATGAGATGATGATGCCTTTGTGATGAACTGCCGTCCCCTGCATGAACTGATCCCTGTGTGTTGCCTGTTGGTGCCATATCTTTAGTTGCGCAGCGCGCCGGATGCGGCACTGAGGTGGCTGACGTACAATGACGTAACAAGTCATGAAGTTAAATGCGTATCAAGTATGTGCATTTTGGAGGCTTGACGTTGTATAATTTCAGTATCCCGTCAGGCTGCAATGATTTTGAACAGTTTCGAGTTGGTTGAATACCGGTAAATTGCGTTTCTTAACGCGGCTTCGTTCTGCGTCGGGGTAGGCCTACTCACTGCTACCACATAGGCCTAGGCCTACCGGTATATATCGTTCAAAATCATTCATTGCAGCTTGACGGGATAATTACCGGTACAACGTAAAACCTCCAAAATGCACATGTCTTGTTATAACATGCATGTTACATCACAACTTTATGATGTCCGTCAGCCACCTAAACGCCGCATCCGGCGTGCTGCGCAACTAAAGATATGGCGCCAACACTGTGGCCCTGCAATTGCAATGAGGAACCGGACGAACTAACGTCACGACGTGGCGCTGCGATCGATGAGACCGAAGTTTCTTTTTTCAACCAACGTGATTTCCAGTCATTTCCATTAACTTCTGGCGTGAAATAAACACTATTTTTTCGGTCGCATGACATTAAAATTTACACCATCTTGTCGCGTATGAAAATTTCTGCAATTTCTTTGCTTTTTTCTTTAAAATAAAGAGGTACGGTGGCGATAACGGCTTTTGTCGGCAACGTCTTTATCTCCTTTTTTCCTGTACAAAAATGTACAGCAGATTTTTTCATGACGCAACGTCAGCACATAAAACGACGTCAATGACATCGGTTCGGTCTCATCGATCGCTGCGCCGACCTGTCGGGATAAACGGCACGCGGGTTCCTCATTAGGCCTAGGCCTAGCCTAATTGGAATGAATATGATGAATGCCCATCTTCAACAATCTTGAAGTGTTCCCCACCATGTCCACTCTGACTCAGCATGCTCAGCCAGCCTCATCAGGTCAAGGCAACAGCTCTGCTGTCAACCATGGCGATCATGACTTGAGTGATACCAGTAGGCTAGCTACGGTAGGCCTAGCAGGGGCCAGCAGAGGCAAGGGTGAACTGTCACTTTTTGGAAATGATCATGAATGTCATCATGCACCACCGCCCGACCGACCGACCACCGCGGCACCGGCGGGAATTGAATGACTTGCATTATAGCCGACAAATACTTTTTTCGTTGATGGGATTTCAGTGCTGCGGTGCAATTTTCCCATAGATCCTAATCCATAATGCCACAGCTACGCAGGCTGCCGCTAGGCTGCCGTAGGTAGCCTAGCGGTAGCCATTTATTTCGGATGGAGGGATGCATCCCTCTGTTCCGAAATAAACGTTCTTTGATAATTCTTTCAGCTGGCACTCTTCTACATTCCGGATCCCATTTCAGCTGGAGAAGGGGGATCATGTAGGCCTAAACCTGCATCTCCACTCCAGAATTTTCAACTCCTAAGAGTACGTTTTCCCCCTTGCATCGCTCGCCCAGAAAGCTCTGGATGATGGACCATTTTGTGAATCCGGCATAACTGGTACAAGATTATCTTGGTGGATAAGAAGGGAGGGTAGCAAAAGCAACTTGACAACCTCGTCCCCAGGGGTATAGTTCGCTCAGACAACCTCGGACCACTCGCTCACTAACCCCTGGAATCAGCTTCGGTTGCTAATCCAGGAATCTTGGACTAAGTATAGGTGGCAGCACGAGTCAAAATAATCAATTTGAAATACTAACCAGTGCTTTTTAAAATTCTTTTTACAAAAAATCATCAAACCTGGATATAGATAACCTTCTGGTTTGATCCAAAATATTTTGAAAATTTCTTTGGGTATATTCTTGGATATATTTGACGGTTTCCCGTCAACCAATCACGTGCGTTAAATCCAAAGCTGACGCCAGGGGTTAGTGACGCGACCGCCATATTGTCAGAAAGCGAACGACCCCTGGGAACGAGGTTGGCAACTTGAGAGACAACAGACGGAGGCACATGTCCAAGATCTCAAGCAGCCAGAGGGGGGTCCTGGGGATTGAGGGTCGTCGTGGGTGAAACCACAGGCCCCTGAAGCCTAGTAGCGGGATTATCGGGTTAGTTAGCGGGAATATCGGGTTAAACCATTGTAAACAATGGGCAAGATAAGGAATAAGACAAGGGGTCTTTTCTTCATCTTACCCATTGTTTACAATGGTTTAACCCGATATTCCCGCTAACTAACCCGATAATCCCGCTAACTAGGCTTCAGGGGCCTGTGGTGAAACTGGAGGGGGAGTGTGGGGGGTCCCCTTGGGGAGGAAATTTTGTAAAATCTGCACACCGAATACACCATTTCCCAGCATTTCAGCCTTGACCATGTCTTGACTGAGTGAACCTGGTCGCATCCGCCACACCCAACCAAAAAAACAACGGATACCTGATGGGCTTCAATAACTACATCTACTGGTATATCAGAGCAGGGCTCTGAAGTTTCAAGATCCCGCTAGACCCTTCACCTACTTGCCCCCCTCCCTGTCATTTATGCTCACTTGAAGTGATATGGGTATTCGGTAAAAAAAATCGATGGTCTGAGCAACCAGCCGGTCCGGACCCCCTCTGGACACGCGCCCGAGATGATCCTCAAATTTGCACATCTGCACACTTCCGCCACAATCTCAAACACAACCTTGATCTAAAATCGGGTGATGTGATGCAACCCATGATTTAGCTATGGTTGACTCTGACATAGTGTTGTAGGGTTGTCTGCGTCTACTGGTAATTTGAGAAACAATTTTTTTAAATAAGAAAATGAAAATAAATGACTCAAGACAAAACATTTTTTTCTATATCAAAGTCAGTGATCAATTTTATTTCACTGCAGATTTTCAACTTCATAATGACAAAGACAAATAATGTACATTCATAATAATTATATTAATAATGATCATAGAGATGTGTCACCGCAGCAGTGAATTTCAACTTGACAGAAATACACATTTGCAACAAACCTCTAAAATGGTACCAATATCATAACAAATGAAATCAAATGAATCTTGGAAAACCTTTCCAGTCATAAACAATCCTGAACTACATGAGTCAGGATGAGGTGAAGATGATGGATGTGGCTGCCAATAATGCCAACTGACTTCTTCGATTACCCAACCACATCAGCAATACAGAATGGTAACATGTACATTGTTTATAGTATGATTAACCCTAACTTCAACATGGGCAAAGTGCCAAGCTTGGAAATGTGCACAAGTCAGTGGTAAAGAATCCATGTCGCAGTTACCTAATGATGTTAGGGTCACCTGAACAGCCTAATAGCAAACACTCCAAGGTTGTGTTCAGTCAACTGGAAAATATTGTAGTTTGTGGTTTAATCATTGTATTCACTTTCTGGTGTCTGTTGCACAGGCTGGCACTTTGTCATGTTGAAGTTAGGGTGAATTACTTTACTCTCTCTCAAGAAGGCAGTGGAACGACCATTGACAAGTTGCCCCTGTGTGTCCGTTGATGCTCTCGGCCAGGTCTTGAGTTTGGTTGTACAGTACTTTAAAATGGCGAGGAATTACATGTAATTTGATTGGGCCTTTCAAAAAGATTGATTTTCATTTCAATATTAACAGGTACCGGTAATGTGAGAGGAAAATAATGAAGCTGCAAGTTTACAGGGATAGCAACACACTCGAATTCCTGAATTCCTTCTTGATGACAATGACATGGAGCAAAAACATCAAGTCTACACAACGGAAAAAAGTTTTACAGACCAAATGAACTAGGATAGCATAGTGAAGACACTGAAACTCTGATAATTGTGATAGCAGTATTTTCTTGTTTTACATGTTTTTTCAACATGAATTTTTTGTGTTTCAATACACAACAGTTTGAAAGCACAAGTTATCCCCATTTTGATGAAATAGATAGACGGATGGTCAGATGCCAGTCGACCCATTTCACTAGCTCGGCTGACCACTTCTTGAACAGAGTAATGTCCTATGAATCATCAAAAGATAGTGGTATGTGATGACACAGCATTTTACAAGGAAACGACTCAGAAAATGTGCATGCCATATTGACGGATAGACAGACAGATGCCACTTGACCCACTGTTCGGGTTCGGCTGACCATTTCTTGAGCGGATTAATTGACATTGTCCCATATGAGCCATCAAAAATTAATGGTATCAGGCATGGATCCGGGGG
>NMRB01000887.1:17462-35677 GCA_002633025.1 Notospermus geniculatus | reverse complement strand
ACCCAGGTCCAACCTGGGTATCCCTAAATGGCACCCAGGTACGTACTGGGTACCCTTTAGGAACCTAAAGGATACCCAGTTTGACGAGCATGACGAGCTGAACGGTAAAAATACCATCAACCTGGATTCCAGGTATCTCACCAGGCGGGAATTTCAAACTGGGTATCCTTTAGGTTCGTAAAGGGTACCCAGTACGTACCTGGGTGCCATTTAGGGATACCCAGGTTGGACGTGGGTACCCTTTAGGGGTACCCAGGACGACATTCACCCTTTTGGCCTTAGTAACTAGCTTACCGGTGAACCGCGAATTCAGCATGATTGATAAAGGGGATTAGTTGTCATGCAACAATGCTTAAGTTTGATTTTCATGTTCGTACTTCATTTTTTGTTTGACCTCTCCACAGGATAATGCCTATGTCAATTACAAGGCGACGCTGTTGTGTATGCTCTTGATTGTTTTGTATGGAACAATTCACGAAGGGCCTCGACCTTGGTTCACAAAATAGGGTCTGCAGCTCGAACCAATGGACCGAATCGGGATATCTTGGTGTCTTCTTTCTTCTAGAAACATTCTCCATCCAATGCCATCAGTAGTTTTGGGCCCTGGGTAGTGGAAGTATGCTTGTCCGTTTTTTTTGGACCACCCTGTATACATGTATGCATGTTNACAAATTCAAGAGTGCATGTACTGCTAACTTTTTTCTCGTCCGTTTTAGACCCTATAAATGTATTACCAATAGATAGAAATATGGCACCTCTTAGCCAAATAGGCATGATTTGAACAACATATGTTGTCGCTGTGTTGTAAAAATGACACATTACGTCATATTTTGCCTAAAATCAACAAATTTGCCGTTTTTACAACAAATACGTGTTAAATGATGTTCTAATCATGCTTATCTGACTAAGAGGTGCCATATTTCTATCTATTGGTAGTACATTTATAGGGTCTAAAACAGACGAGGCAAAAGTTAGCAGTACATGCACACTTGAATTTGTAATAGAAGTCCATATACATTGTAGGAGTTAACCTAGGATCTCAAATAAATACCAATTATGGGCACTTCGGGGAGTCGGATTTGAAGGGACTTTTTATGAGATGGTTGGAGGGGTATACTAAAGCATATAAAGCAAAAAGAAATTCTCTTGCAATTTGTTCTTGGTCAAATCATACTTTTCCTGGACTACTAACAATCAACGGAAGTAGATCACCGCTGAGCAACTCTATAAATTATATGTGCAATAAATATGCTGTCTGTAAATATGAATTACATGCCCAAACCCTCCTTGAAAGAATATCAAGATACCATGCACCCCCCTGATGACCACAGGGCCTCACTCCTGGAAGAACTCCTGGAGATGCGGGATAGTGGTCTTGGTATTCTCTCAAGCGCTGAAATAAATGACATCATTACCCATCTATGTGTCGATTAATTTACACCGATGTAATATAGCCTAATCTTGTCCAAAAATCTATAAGTCAGGTCATTTGTCGCTGTTCATCCCCGGATGTCTCTTTTAGGGGAAGGTATTAAAAATCTGAATGTACAACATGTAAACTGTAAATATGTTTAATTCTTGTAACGCGTTTCTTACGACACTTTTTAACTTTGAAAACACTGTATTCTATACGAGAAATAAATAAATATAAATATAAATATGAACGGCCGAACTGGGAGTGAGTAGCGGTGCATACTGTGCGGCTTTAAGTCAAAGTGTGATACTTATCGTTTGTGTTGAACAAAGGATAAGTGCCACACTTAGACTTAAAGGCCCTCTAGTCCGAAATGTAAACATTACGGTTTGTTTATTTATACATGTATATGGTTGATCATAATAGTTATTCTCCTTCGTACAGGTGGCAGCACATACCAAAACAAAGCAAAATAACAAAAAAACACTAATGTTATGTATTTTTAACATCTATCTTGATAAATATTCTTGTACATGTAGCTGAAATAGATTTATGATTTTACGCTCAAAAACAAACAAAAAGTTGTGAAATGCGATTTTAAATTATTTAATTTACTGATAGTACCAAAAGTTGACAATAGGTGGCAAAACAGGTTTGGTCAGCCCCGCCCACTTTCGGACTAGATAAAGATATTTTAAGAGGGCCTTTAAATACTTGTATCAAGAGACATTTATTGTGATATAAGTTCAAGATTTGTTCCAGATCTCACCGCCAGGACTGAATATCAATGAGGTGAGATCAGGAACTCATCTGAACACTGTGTCAAGAGACACTTTATTGTTATTGTCATGTATTGCATTTAATTCATCAATTCTGTATGTAAAATATTATTTCTTGTGTGTATATCACGTGTGTATTTGAATATCTAAAGTTCAAATAAACATGCATTGTTCGCTTTGTAAAATATATCTGTCTCCTTCCGTCTGTCAGCACATGGAGGGCGAAATAATCTAAACATGATGTCCCGTCACCATGGAGATCTCCTGGATTTGGAAGCTTTCGACAGCTCCCTTCCTCAGGCAGGAGTCCTCTAAGTTGGCTCCTGTGCTTACCGTTTGTACAATGCACTGGGCCCAAGGTTTGTTTACCCCTTCTGACCTGTCATGGCCAACTTTCGCAGGATGTCTATTCATATTCTGAAGAAACAGGTGGAAAGAATGATTGTGTGCGAAGATTTTGGGAGGTCGTCCGTTCAAACAAGGCCATAATGTAAATGGAAAACTATTTAGGCCTACCATCAGTCGTATCCTCGACGAAGTTGGCAACCATCGCCGACAGTGTGTTCACGCTGGATGTACGCCATGTTCTTCGAGCCGCCCCAAGAAACAACCCTAAGATTTCACCTAAAATCGGGTCTCATACAAGGCATATCATGATATACCGGACGACACTTCATCACACGGTGTAGCTGGGGTGATTAGGGGTCTAATATTCCTACTCATAACTTGTTGCTTACCTTAAAATTGACATATTTTTGAGAAAGTTCGGAGGAGGCGAAACGTCCCATTGTCTTCGAAAATGGCCGCCATTCCTTGCCAGTGCTTCTTCTTGCCTCTCCCTGTCGAATGTGCCCCCGTGCCCCCGCTGATTCGTTGAGGGATCGAGGTCAGAAGTTAAACGCATGTATTGACCATCTCGGAGACGGTCATTCTTTTCATTTGCGGGCGCGGGACGGGTGGAAAAATCGATCCAACGTATTTCCCTTTAGCTGTTTCCCTCGCACATGCGCCCGCTTCTTCCTCCGCGCCCGCAAACGCCTCGTGGAAACACAGCTTTATGGTTTCCCGCCCCCTCGCCGACCTTTGTAATCTAGACGCAGAACGAAAAAGTGGGGAATTTTGTATAACAGCAATTTTTTGCATTTTTTATATCTCCAAATGACAGACATTCAGAATCCGGCGGGTGCCACTCTGGCACCCTTGAGCGTTTTGAGAAAATCCCGTTTGAATTTTTCGAACTGACTTTATCACTGGACGTCAGCTGACGCAACGACTGAGCTTTGTACAGGAGAATGGAACCCGATGTAGGCCTACAGCTAACCTTTAAACGGTGGGATTTACACCCCATAAATGTATTACCAACAGGTAGAAACATGGTGCCTCAGAAGCAGACAAGCATGTTTTTAATTGTTTTCAGTAGTTATGAAATAGCGAAATGGCTTTTTCATGTAAATTAACACAAAATTGGTGAAAATACAGAGCGTCTCAAAAAAAATGTTACCATTTTGATCCTGTCTAAAAATTAAACTGTTGATTTCTTTCAAATGAAACTCCTGTCCTAATTAGAAGAAACCTGGGAAATTTTTATCAAATTAGAATGGTTTTGATATCATTTTTGTAACAATCACAATCACAGTTTTTGTGATTTTGCAGTTTTACGATTCAGTGACTGAAAATAGACATTTTCACTGTGTCTAACTGCTGCAATGTTCTTTTCTGTTCTGAGAGAGCATTAGGTAGTCTCCTTGATTATTTTTGGCCTGATTATGCAATGTTCCTTTGTTTCCAACTTTTTCGACATCATAACGAATCAGAAATTTGCCAGGTGGATGTCTTTCATCACGTCTGACGTACATGTAGGCCTATAGCCATTTTGTGATCACAATTAACTTCATATCGGGTGTCCCCAAAAAACGAAAACCCTTTATAATATGGGGTTTCAAAAAATATGATTGTTATGACTTTCATATTTTGCACCAATTATCTAAAGTATGTCAGATAGATTTCCCTAAAATTTCAGCTCAGTAGGTTACACAGCACTAAAACAGCGGCATGTTTAAAACTTCATGTCGAAAATGCAGTGCGGAAAGTTCAGTGCAATTTCATTGACCGCCATTGCATGTTTGGCGAGAAATTTTGAATATGCTGCTATTTTAATGCTATTTATTCTATGGAGCTGAAATTTTGAGGAAAGATGTCTAATAGTCTGTAGATAGAATGTGCAAAATATCGAAGTCATAGCTTCGATACTTTTTGAATTATGCCATATTAAATTAGGGTTGTCATTTTCGGCGGTGGCCACCCGATACAAAAATAACATGGCTTTGCGCATTTCTACCATTTTTGTTTTTGCTCCAGCATTTACCAAAAAATGCCGTTTCCAATTACGTAATTACGCAAAATTACGTGAAATTACATGTACGTAAAATCACGTAATTACGTAATTACGTAAAATGGGGTTACTTGGGACACATGGGTAACATGGGACAAAAAATACATGGTCGTTTTTTGACTGCTGCCAGATGCAAATTGCTCTTCATTTTCTCTTATTTTATGGTTATAGTTGCAATTACACAATTTCGAATTTTTTGAGCTCATAGTCCAGCACTGTTGTGCGCCGCAGGACTGACTGGTGATGAGATTGTCTATACGAAAGGTTATTGACAAGGGGTTGCTGATATACTGAATAACAAAGATAATTTTGATCTGGGTGCCATTCAAACCTCTCAATTTCAACATGTTCAAAGGCTAAAGCTATTGGAGGTGACAAGAATGGACGAAGCACATCATGATTGTCTTTGTTATTCATATATATATCAGCAAACCCATGTCAATCTCATGGGATTATATAACCCACTTGCCAAGGTAAAATGTTCTGATTTGTAAGAAAAATAACCAGTGGTACAGACAAAAGGAAGGCAAAAGAGGAAAATGACTTAGAATTTGGAAAGTGTCCTATAGTACGTTTAAAGGGACTAGGAAAATTTTTTCAAGCTTCGGTTATTACAAAATGCTGGTCTTTCATGATAAATTCCCACCGTCAATTCACTTTTTCAATTAAGTGTTCATTACTGGCACGCAAACAAATCAGTCATCACCACACCACGGGAGAATTCACCACGTCACTGGGAACCTCTCGCTGTATGTTTTGTATAGAGCGAGCTTGTACTCTATTATGTTGATTAGGTTCCCAGTGACGTGGGGAATGGGCCATGGTGTGGTGATGACTGATTTGTCTGGGTGCCAGTAATTAACAGTTAATTGAAAACGTGAATTGACGGTGGGAATTTATCATGAAAGACTAGCATTTTGTAATAACCGAAGCTTGAAAAAATTTTCCTAGTCCCTTTAAGTCATCTGGAGCGCGATGGGCGGACCTTCGGTTGTCAGGCAGACCTTGGTGAAGTCTGGCTATTGACATGCGTTTTATTGACAGGACACTTCCAGCCAATCCCATGCCTGTGCCTGTGTTCAATTTCAAATCAAGGTCTAGTTGTATGTTCAATTTCAAACCAAGGTTCAGCTGGTTAGAAACAATGTGCGTAGGACCGTTTAGAGTAAACCCTAAGTTCATTGTGGTCTGGTTACTAAGGGTTTGATTGACATACGCCCATCGAGCTCCAGATGACTTAAACGTACTATAATATTGTTGTCAGCCAGTGTACTGTTAGTTTGTTCTACAGGCAATATTATTGTCTGGCGCTAATAGGGTGTTGCCGATGAACAACAACCTTACGTCAGAGCCAAAAAACAACAAAATCGTCCTGGTAGAAGTCGTGCCAGTGAAAAATCTTTGCTGTGTGAGCACGGTGACATTCTCGTCAAAAAAAGCGGATTGTAAATAGTACATGTACATGTATGGTTTATCTAAAGAACGAGAAGGCACAAAAACTGACAACAAAATGATAAATATCAAGAAAAATTAGTCAACTTCCAGAATCTAGAGAATTTTCGACCCCCTCAGGCACTTTTTAGTTGGAGAGAGTGATTCAGATTCTCCAACTGAAAAGTGCCTGAGGAAGACCCCGATTGGGGTCGAAAATTCGCTAGATTCTGGAAGTTGACTTCTTGATATTTATCATTAGATGGTTTGTCTACATGGGTTATACCAAATTCATAAGCGAGCTCGCTTATGAATTTTTGGTTATACAATAGTTGCCTGCCTCTTCCTAAAACGAGTCCAAAATTGCCGTCTGCCTGTCAATTGTTGATTTAGTGGAATAGTTAGAACACTTGCCGACAGATCAGTCTACAACAAATTGAATCCCAACAGTATCACCTTCAGCGTCACACTACATGCCTTGCTACATCACAAATCCCATACCCAGTCGACCCGCAAAGGTCTGAACAGCGCCACGACGTGTCAGCCGCGGTATTTGGCGGTACTAACTGCTAAATCACTGAACGAAAGCGAGGCAGTGACGTAGGCGTAGCAGACGCTATAAAACAATCACTAATTACGCACGATTAGTCAGACGTTTGAAGGTGGCGTGATGTTTACATGTTGATGGATGTTTCTCTACGAAAGTTGCCGAAAATTTCATCGAAATCGGTTCAGTTTTGGCCGAGTTATCGATCGAAAGGTAACCTTGTGTTTTCGAAAACAGGCGTGCTTCAAAGTGCGTACACTTTCTTGGAATAGTATTTTGAAACTTCTGCTTAGGTCATTCGGGTTGTTATAACATAGAAGAATTCACGTGCGAAGCGTGGTTTTATGCACGCATGTCTGAGGGGTTGAAAATCACCCCGAAACACAACCACATTTTCAAGAAATCTCCTTCCCTTTATCCATTGTAACCTGGTTCCATGGGCTCCGACGGTGGCGCTGACTGCTAGATTCGTCAATCAGCGCCACGCCGACGTCCTCTGGGCGGCGCATTTCACCTCGGACACAAGTCCAAGGCAGCCATATTGTTATCAACAAACCCACGTGACCGCCGGCGTCAGGACCGTGGGACTATTTTGGCCGAATTTTTAGACTGGTTCCCGTCTTTGCCGCTCCACCCGCTGGCGCTCCTGTTCCGCTATACAAAGACAGGTCCGGGGTGCCATCTTGGATGCACGAATGACGTAGTTCTAGGTTATTTATAGAACATCAACAAGGAAACCCCCTACATGTTAAACATCGCGCCCAAACTAAAAATCTCAACTGTCATGAAAAATTCGGTAAAACTTTGCAGTTCTCGATAAAATAGAGATTGCTTTGGCGCCGGAATCAATTCAGCAGCAGCAAGGGGTACGCATTAGGGCCTATTGAGGCTNGTTTGTGTCTTTACCAAAAGAAGAAATTGGATTTGGTAACCCCCCACGCCAGCAATGAAGCACCACCATGCTGTTTATAATCACAGCTTTCTATCCAAGACAATTCCCGTCCTTATTTCTACAGCGAAAGTAGGCGGAGTCTGCTGTGCACATAAGAAAATCCGTACGTACTGGACGCACAGCAGCTGTGCCTCCAAGAGCTACATGTATAACCTGCCTTGCATACACAGCTGCTGTGCAAATAAACCCGGCCTATTTGATATACCATGTGTCGTTTGTGTGCTGTTATAACCACTCACTTACTTAGAGTGGACGCTAAAAACATGACGTTTCATATTACCACTTTGGGAGAAAGCTTGACCACAATACGAACATGAATAAGGCTTGTCCCCGGTGTGAATACGCATGTGCTTCGTATATGTTGAATAGTCACGTGATTTCTTCCCGCACTGTGAGCAGACATACGGCGTGGCTCCAGTGTGGATTCGGCGATGAACGGCGAGAGTTGACCGTGTTGCCAGAATCTTGTCGCAGGCCAGTCTTCCGTGGCTTGTCTTCACTGGTTGGAATCGGTGACGGACGAGTGGACGTGACTTTTGACGCGGTTTTGCGAGATCGCTTTCCGGTAGTGCCGAGTTGTCTGGCGACGTGACTTCAGCGGGGCGTTTTTTTCCCCGGCGACTCCCAGCAGACGAATTCACAGTTGACGTTTGGCATGTTTCAGCGGAGAGCACGCCCACAACGTCCAGAAGTCTCTGTAGCGACCGTGAAACATACAACGGCGTTGGACGATAATCGCAGCGTGAGAGAAACGGATCTTCATTCCACATACATGTAGCAACGGCTCCGCCATCTTGAATTCGTGGTGTCACTTCCGGGTTTTTGCACGCCCGCTGTCTCGCCCCGTTCGTGATCAGTTCTCTACCAAGGTCATCGAATTTGCGATGAGACGACACCGAATACGTGTGGTCCAGACGGAGTCCTTTCTGCATCTTTGAATAGCGGAGGGAGACTGGACTCATGACTGCGCTGGCTTTTGTCTCTGGTGATATTTTCTTGCCCCCTTGGGAAGAGATCGGTGACGGTCTGTAGTACCCATCGTCACAGACGCGGTGCATATTCATGAGGAGATTGGCAATATCGTAGATTGTGTCCTCACCCCTGAAAAGGACAAAAAGAAATTATGAGACAACAAAAAATTTTCATAGCTATAGACGAATGAAATCCGGTTACCTCATGACGTCAGACTCTATACAGGTACCCTGCCCTTACACCGCGCGTTCTTCATGTGTGCGCAATGGGTGTGAAGTCGAAATGCAGAGAAATGGATGAGGCTTGAGGGCACCCCTGGACTGGTACATAGCTGTCACTGGACGCCATCTCGCGATGTTACTCCATTGACGGACTCGGGATGAATACAGTGGCACCACCAATAAATAGGCTGGTGGTCTGTCATGTTCTGGAGGTAGGCCTGCTTTGAAAGTGCCTTATGGTCGTTTCTATTTCTCTTGACCACCACCGTGGCGTGGTGGTCAACGCTGGAATTTCCATTCGACAACATTTACAAGAACGCACACTTCACTCCACATCCCAGTGGCGCGAGGTTTTCAGCCGATATCTCCGCAACGCCTGGGTCAAATTCGACATACCATACATCAATTGACTTGTCGGTATGTTTCTGCTATCTTCATTTTTCGCGTAAGACCGGCATAACGGATTCCTTTCTCAAAACCCATTTCATTTCGCTATGCTGTTCAGTGCAGTTTACACGTGCGCGATGCATTGCGTCATTTCAAAATGGCCGCCATTTCGACCGTAAACACAAGCTGTGATTTGTGAAAGAACTTTTTTCTGTCACGTTTTTGGGAAAATGACAGTGATGACGGCTGTAGCGGCAAACAAAGACAAAATCGATTGATGTATGGTATCAAATTTGAGCCAGCCGTTGCGGAGCTATCGTTGATAAACCTCGCGCCACTCGGAAGTGAAATGGAGAGTAGTTCAGTGTGATGGAGATTATCAATTCCACCCAGAAGTCAGAATACATCTGTTCACCTTTCTATTCGCTGTCTTCTTGGTGTCCGAATCGCGACATCTTCGTCCATACTTTCTTCACCGGAATAATGAGGAGATCCGAGCGAAGGCCTCGACATCTGAAAAAGAAACGGGCGAAATTACAATAAATGACTATTTTTCTCACGACTGCTCACATGTCGGCCTACACTGATATGCTGAGCGACACCAAGGTTCTCCGAACCTGCCGAACACCGAACGACACCCGCTATCACCTAGGCATATCAAGGCCACCTTTGACGTGACTTAAGCCTGCCGCACACTGGAGCGGTCCTACTAAATTGAGACAACAAGCGTCAAGTTGTGACAACTTGAGACAACAACCCCATAAGGGTTTTTCATACCGGTATATTTTTTTGCCAATTAACTAAAAATATCTGCTGAGCAAAAAGTCATTCGAGATCGTTTGCACAGCAGATAACTCACCGAAAAATACGCGCATACGCGAGCTTTCTGCCTGGCAAAAAACTCACCGAAATTACGCGCACACGCGAGCTATCTGCTGAGCAAACGGTCTCGAATGACTTTTTGCTCAGCAGATAGCTCCAGTGTGCGGCAGGCTTAAGCTCACGCGCGGGTAGCAGTGATCGGAACCCTTGTCAGGGCTAGATGTCAAGCTACTCACCTTTAGCAGAAACTCCCTTCTACCACGCCTAACACTTGGAATACGGAATGATGAATCCTGACCACTTTTCAAATAGCTCGAGAAGCAAGGAGAAACTGGATAATCGTTCAGAAGACTTGGCTGTGTGATTAAACAGGCCTCCTGGATCACCTTTTATCCAGACTCGGCCTAATTACTCCAAAAAATTACCAAAAATCATCCAATCAGAGTGGAGAATAAATTGTGCCCTCCAAATCGTGGCACATTGAGCAGGCAATTAGGCTTAGTTCAGTAAAGTAATCATACTTACGTTTGATGTGCCGAAGGGACGTTTTCTATCCCGCTTGTCTTCTTCGCTCTGATTGGTTCATGGCGTCTGGTTTGCCACCCAAATGCGCGCACTTCGCCTCCAAATGGCGCGCGCGCGCTTTGCATGATGATCGAAAGACCATTGTGTACACACAGGCTGCGCGAGACTGCTTGCGTGAGACTGCTTTTGCACAGACCTGTGTAGCCGTGGAACGCATCACATCGGCCAGATTTGGCCGACGTGTACGTCCGCGACCTCATCACAGCGTAGGAATCTTAACCGGAAAATAATTCCAAGTTATTGGCTTTGTTTAATGCAAATATATTTACAGATTTTTTGTGAATAATTGTATGGCGAGTAACAACTATCATAAAAAGCGAGGTTGATAGGTATTTTGATCCTAGCAACTACGGGGATCGAGGGATCATATGATCAGCCAAGCCAAGTAGTTCGCTGTCAATCATCCGGCGCCATCTTGATTTCCCACAATCCTGTGAGCACGGCGTAACAGATTGGTGCGAGGCAGGAGCGCCTTCTGTAACAATGTGACGTCGAAAGACCAGTGACTATAGTCTTGCGCAACCAGACTCTTATGCTAGCACAAGGGACTGGCGATCCCGGAAGGGACGCGCCCGTCATTAGCAACGGTTATTCTGATTGGCTGAAGGGAATGCATGGCAGGCGATATCGCAAGCGACCTGATCGCCGATTCTGATAGGTGCGATATCGCCTAGGTCTAATAAATTCAATTCAATTCAATTCGAGTCACTACTAGTGACTCGAATTGAACTGAATTGAATTTATTAGACCATTGATATAAAAATACAAAACTTTCAACAATAAAAGAACAGCCTGTAACATATACACATAACAAGATTTACAAGAAGTATATTTACATAACAAACTGACTGAGAATGGTCTGGAGACCACCGAAAGGTCGATAAACGACCGCTTCTACTACGGGGCCACCAAGAATGGGGTGTTAAGGATATCCTAGTGAATTTTGAAAATATAAAATAACATCAAAAAGGAAAAAAGTCCAGCAAGGGTTTTCAATAAACAGTCGGTATTAAGCACCTATCGGACATTGTGTTCTGAAACAGACGTAGCAATTGCGAATGTTGCAGACAAGAGGGTATTCATATGTAGAATGTAGTTAATGTAGTTAACATGCTTCAACTCATTCTTTTATGTGTAGCAACACTTCCAATACCTAATTGGTAACTTAGATCATTCAAATACATGTAGATAGATTTGAACAGTCTTATCGAGCATGCATATACGACGTTGCCTAAAGGTGAAAGGTTACGTAGGCCGTCGCAAGATACAAAACCTAACGCATACTGTTGGGCTCTAAGCAGATCATTTTCCACTTCATTTCATTGCCAGTGCCAATGCCGATACCGTGCCGATGCCAACGCCAGGTTTTGAACAAACCCCTCCGCAACTTCAACACGAAATTCGTCTGCCCTTTCTCGTGCTCCTCAGCTCGCACTGATCTGTACGACAGTTCTATCCCCACGTAGAGCAGGTGCTGTCTGACACTTTTATACTAGCTTACAAAATCTATCGGGATCACTTCCACAGGACAGGAATTGACTGTCCCACAATCTTTCGGACAGTTATCTATTGCTGTCATACAGTCACTACCTGAACAACTTCCACGGGATAGTCGTCATTGGACAGTTACTATCTGACAGCAAACTTTCGACAGAAAACGGTCATGTGGAGCCGCGCCTTTAGTGCCTCCCTTTTGAAAAAAGAGTTGAGAAAGAGGTTGACGAAGAGATTTGTCGCACGTTGAAAAAGAAAAATTGTCTCCGCCACAAATTAGGCCAACTAAGTTAATATGCTCGATTGTTTTGTTGGGCTTTCTTTCTGGTCCAACGTGGCCAGCCACTCATTTAGCGTGTTCGTTTACTTGCCTGGGCCTCCCCTGGGTTCGACCCACAGCGTTCTTTTATCGTGTGACGTCATGATCTGGGGTCTGTCGGGCCTGCCCCAAGTAATGACCTCGCCGAGGTGGTTAGTTGGGGAAGTTAGGCTGGTACCCGGTCCCAACATGGCGTCGAAGGTGCCGAACCCGCAATTTTTATGCAAACTGAATACAAATAATGACCAGCATGTAACTAGAGATACAGATAGTGAGGATAAAATGGCTACCAGGACGATTTTTCTCTTGTAGTCGTCCATGTCGTCTGCTGGTGTGCTATTGCCATTGCTGGCCGCCATTTCGCCGGATCACGTGGTGCAAACTCACTCGGGTGAGGCTCAACAGCGTTCGGAATGGGGCTTTACTGAGCATGCGCCTCGGTCGCTCAAAAATTTACTCCGGTGAGGCCTGGGCGAGTAAACGAATACGCTAATTGTGTTCAAATATGGACAAGACAGACCCGTTTACATGTCCTATCATAGTTTTTGTCCAAAAACTGCCCTAAAAGTTTGGTTGGCGACGTCAGAAACTCAAGACAGACCATTTAATTATGAGGAAATTGTCAG
The DNA here is from genome assembly GCA_002633025.1 of Notospermus geniculatus. Taxonomy (NCBI): domain Eukaryota; kingdom Metazoa; phylum Nemertea; class Pilidiophora; order Heteronemertea; family Lineidae; genus Notospermus; species Notospermus geniculatus. Next base: position 22,736 of record NMRB01000887.1, on the reverse strand, counting down.
CAATGCGAATTTAGTTGTCGCATTCAAACCAAGCGTAAAAAAGTGAATAAATATGAATGAAGTTTAATTCAGTTCACTGGGTAAAATATTGCATACATGTAGACACATGTATTACATTTCAACAACAGTTTACGTAGAAAAAAGCACCACATAGAAACTTTGGGCTGCAGCGTATCTTTCAAAATGTTGAATGGGAATTTCCCTGGAGCGGGGAAATCCCACGCACATGTGAACAGCATCAAATGCGTGGCAAATGTACCTTGCAAAGGTAGTATGTAAACATTGAAACATTTCAAAAGAAACGAGCCAAATGAAACGACCCAAAATGTTTTAAAAAATACGACAAATCATAACAAAAATACCAAAAGCCTATATTATTTTACATTGTATGAATAGAGGAATGTAGATTATCCGATGCCTTCATGATTTTTATCATCATTTTAGCTTTTTCTGCAGTTTCTTAGCCAGATTTAGGCTACACTGCGGGGAACGATGTCACATTTTCCTCTCGCCAACCTCGCACCCCTCATAATGGAATGATCGGAATACGCTAATTGGTTGGAATGCTCATGGCTTATTATCTATTCACAACTCGCATGCACATTGTGTTACAAACTTTGCTCAATATCAAAAACGATATATTTTGAAGACGTTTTGGGGCCTCACACAAATTCCTCACAGAAAATAACCATGGCGAGTGACATATAGAGAAAATATATGATAAAAGGTATTAATAATCGCATAGAGAATTTCTGAAGCGACGACTTCCATATTTGGGATCGGAGACCGTGAACATTGAATGAAGGGAAGCATGGTGTCATGTAAACAATAACAACACGTGTGTTTTGAACGGGAGACGTGTGTTTTGAGAGATTTTAATGCTATTATGCGATGAAAGTGCCAAAAATGAACTGGAAATAACAAAATTACACAGTTTCTGCCATGCAACTTCAGATTTAGCATGTTTTTTGGGTCGTTTCATTTGGCCCGTTTCTTTTGAAACGTTTCAATGTTTACATACTACCCCTTGCAAACCATGTCAACAGCTAGGATACCTTTGACAACTGTGTATAGAGATAGCAATAGCCTAATTCCATATGACGTTCCAAAGTGGGCAAAGCATTTACAAGGAATTCCAAAGTATTTCATTGAAGTAAGGGAGTCATGCAGTCACAAACGAGTCCACATCCAAACATGCCAAGTGCTCGACTCAACACGACTGTTAGGAAGGGAATTTGCTATAGAGGCGTCACCTTTCGGAGAACGGCCACAACATGGAGAAAGCCCTCCTAAAAATAGTACGGTGACGTAGCTAAATCGGCTCAGTCGACGCCTACCTCCACGGCAGAGCCAATAGAATATTATTGAAGACCGGAAGTAGTCAATCTGGACATGCGCAGGGGGCCTCTACTGTGAATTTATCACCCTTTCAAATGCATTTTTTGGAGTCGTTAGATCGAACTTAAGATTACCAATATGCTCAAATTGTTCTAAACATGTTTATCTAATGCAAGACGTTGACATTATCTTGATTTTTATAATACTCAGCTGACAAAAACGCAACCTTCGGCACAAAATTCCGGCATTTTAGCTGACGCATGCTAGTCGCATGAGAGTCGATGCAATTCATTGAATCTTGGAATAAGATCGCAGGAAAATAATAACGTTATCATAAAGAAGGGAATTCCCGCTGCATATAAACATTGTCGTTCAGCCGGTCGCTGTCGGAGATTTTACAAAATCCTTTCGCCCAAAATACTATGTTAACTTCTTTGTATTCAAACCATTGTTTGCCATATTTGGTAGGAACCAATAGTTGTATTGTACGTGCACGCGTCTCGTTACTGTGGTTTCCTTTTGTAGGCCTCGACCATGTCGACGTGCATGGCTTAATTTTTAAGGGAATTCCTATTATATTCGAAATTAGGGCTCCAACCAATCAAATTTCGTTCCGGACCTTTTCCACTGTATGCATTGACTTCTAACAGTCGTGTCAACAAGCCTACATGATTGTAGACTAGACCCTATAATCATGATATGGAGTGATAAAGGCTGGGCCCACTGCTATAGCCTTCTAGGCCTATTGCTTTTTTTGGTCTTCAGCCTACACGCTTTGCTGGTCTTATGTACATAGGCCTACGTACGTATCATGCATGTCGAATGCATAGGCCTACCTGAACAGCAAAGCGCAGTTTTAAGCTAGGAATCCACCATTGCTTTTCAAGCTGATTTTGCGTTGCGACTTGCTTTGCAACTGGGCACTCGATCGCCGTAGAGGACTCGCCAGACGTGATTTCCACCAATGGCGAAGATGTGGTCAATTTCAGTCGGCAATCGGTCGGCGACCAGAACAATAATAACATGATCTACCAGTGTTTCCATCTATCACTGTCATGACTGTTCCCCCTTATTGTTTAGGAAACGCTGGCAGATAGATCGACACATTTCTCTGTGTGTCCCCTATTGCCAAGTCGCAGCTTATTCCGTTAGACAATAGGAGGGGAACTCTCACAGATGGGGAACACTGAAAAATGTTACACCGGTATCAATTCCTTGCGATCGTATTCAATCGCAGGTTGCAGGTTGCAAAGCAAGTAGCAACGCAGAAAATCAGCAGTGGATTCCTAGCTTTAACTGGAAATTGAATTGACTTGTTAGTCAATTTGAAGACGACCCTTGTCGAGTTCTTGAGTAGGATAGGCCTATTGATGAGAGGGAGTAGAAAGATCCTAGGCATCAGTGATCATAAGGCCTTCACACACTGATTGACAAAAGTCGAAAGTGGTCCAGACAAAAAGTACCGTAGGCCTACCAGGTCTTCATTGCAGGGGCAACTTCTTTCTTAGTCGGCCTATATTTCATCATGGTATCAGAATTACATGTATAGTGTAACGAGCTTTTAGACTGGTAGGAGAGACCAATCTTGTCCCAAAACCTGAAAAAAATAAGGGGTGAACGATGTTTTTGTCATTTTGTACATATGACTGTGAGTAATCACATACTGAAAATCCCCATAAATTCCGTTTGGGGGAAATTTTTTATTAAGGTTTGAATTTTTGGAACTGACTTTATCATTGGACCCAAGAACAGAGCTTTGTACAGGAGAATGGGAACCGATATACAACTAACTTATGAACGGTTGGAGTTAGACCCCACAAACCAATAGATAGAAACATGGCACCTTAGAAGCAGACAAGCATGTTTTTAATTGTTTTATGTATATGTAATAAGAAATGACGTTTTACATGTACATGTATGTAAATTAACACAAAATGGATAAAAATACATAAAAATGCAGTTTCCAATTATAACTAGTTAAAAACTACAAAAAAACATGTTTTTTCGATTAAGTGGCACCTTGTTTCTATCTGTTTGTAATACATTTATTGGGTGTAAATCCAACCGTTCAAAAGTTAGTTGTACATCCGGTCTCAATTATCCTGTACAAAGTTCAGTTCTGGGTTTGACGATAAAGTTGAAAAAGCGCATAAAAAATTTCCCCAAGTTGGGTTGATGGGGATTTTTACTATGTGATTGAGGCCAAGTCTTCAACAGACATAATGACACATGTTTCATTCATGCTTTAATTTTTCCGGGTTTAACCCTTCTCCTATCAGTCTACAAATGTATTTTGGTATGTTCTGGCTCGCTCCTGAGCCATGAAACGGTTGAAGTTGGATGGGAGGCTGAACAGCAGTCGGTGAAGTCCCGCTAACATACATGTATTCCCCGTACCGACAATTGGGCCTAAAGAGATACAGACCTACATGTATATACAATGCACCACGCCATCATTATTGATTTCTGGTATCATGAATTTATTTTAAATTCATGCAGACTATGACAGGCCTATCAAGAGATATTAGAACCATGTCGAGTACGGTAAATTGATAATGTAGGCCTATAAAAAACTGTAAAAAATAGCGTAATGGCCGTACCAGATGTGCACAATTGAGATAGGCAAGATGTATTTAAGCGATTTCGTAGTTCCAACTACGCATGCCCATACCCCAGCGCGGTCAGAGGTCAAGCGGTAACAGTGACCGCACTTCGGTGAACACTGGCTTTCCATTGGAGCGTTTCCGTGCGCGGACGGAATCGGACGAATCGGGCTGGAAAATCCAGAAAATCACTTAAGTATAAATTATCAGTTTGTTTATTTTTTCTAATATTTCCTGAACTATTGATGTTAATAATAAACTCGAACATCATCGGGGGTTTGTGATAAGAGAGTCTCATATTACTTGAGCGCCGAACGCCAGCCTCTGGGAAAGACTAGGGCTGAATAAGTTTCACCGAGCCTATTATGTTAACACGACCACGTGGTTGTACATGTACATGTATTTATACATTGTATTTACATGATAGTCGTGTGACCGTTGGACTGCCGACCGTCTTTCCTCTGATTCTTCCGATTCCTCTAAATCGACAAGTAGACCATGAGACAAGACCAGGAAAGAGCGCTATTTCTTAATTTTCGTGGTCAGGTCCTGGTAACTAAAAACTTCTTTCTGCAAGATGGAAATGCTGAATACATATGTATGACTTAAAGACATCAAATTTTGTACCCCTATTGTTAACCCCCTTTGGCCCTTTAAAAAGGCCGGCCATCTTGGAAATGGGCAAGTATTGTTTGTGATAACAAGTTGAAATGTATTCAGCATAGCCATCTTCTTATAATGCAGAAGGAAGTTTTTAGTTACCAGGACCTGACCACGAAACTGAAAAATAGATGGGCCTGTCTCATGGTCTATAAAGACCCTTATTTGGTTTTCATAATTCAGCTGGCCAGGCGAAATACACCAATCCATCAATGGAAAGTTCCTGGTTTACCAGAGGGTGCACAACTCTATATCAAAAGAGATGATATGACGGGAATCACCTTGTCAGGAAATAAGGTAGGAATTATTGCGGGTCAGAAATGTGGACTTTCGTGACTTACATGTAGTATGCGTTAGGTTTTGTATCTCGTGACGGCCGACGTAATGTTCGATAAGACTGTTCAAATCTACCCTCTATTTAAATGATCTAAGTTACCAATTAGGTATTGGGAGTGTTGCTACACATAAAAGAATGAGTTGAAGCATGTTACCTTACCTGATAAAGGGTTAGTCACGCTATAACAGTTCGTTGAACTTCTCAAGTGATGAAGGTATGGCGGCCATTTTTTTTCCAACATACGTATTATCAGTCCAGCCTCAATCACACTGGCGGTATATAGGTTGGACAGGAGACCAGTCTTATCAAGGTGGGGGGGGGGGGAGAAAGAGTCAC
>NMRB01000887.1:0-11051 GCA_002633025.1 Notospermus geniculatus | reverse complement strand
ACAGCCCCCCCCCCCCCCCCACAAACGGGCGACAGAAACCGAATCAAAGACCATCAAACATGTCAAATGGTGGAGAAGACGTAGTAGGCACACTTTAACATGATGAGCCAAATACACAACTTTTGAAAGTCTGATTATTATTATTTTCATTATTAAAACATTTATATAGCACCATATTCAAATACATGTAAATATTCGCTCTACAGTGCTTTTACATCAGATAAATCAATAGAATAAAATTAAATGAAAACCAGTTTAAACATTAGATTATAAGACACGTGTTAAAATTTCTGAAGAGGTGTGTCTTCAATGCATGTCGGAATTGGCCAAGTGTGGAACTACAGGAACATGACTCGTCCAAAAAAAACCCCCTACTATATAGTAGGGGTTTTTTTTTGGACGAGTCATGTTCCTGTGTGTGGAACAAGCACGCACTCCAATGGGAAGGGCATTCCAAAGATGAGTACCAACCTGACTGAATGACCTTGTTCCGTAAGTTTTGGTTCTCGTCTTCGGAATTTTCAACAGACATTGATCACCTGATCGCCAGGCCGTGCAATCTATTTTTCTTCACAGAATTCAGGTGGTACCGTTGTGTTTTTTCTACCTACAGAATCCACGCAATGGTCGTTTCCGATAATGCAGCATACTTCCACAATCATATGAATGAAACCTTACAGGAGGTTGGTATAAAAGACGTGAGGTCTGAAGATATCGTGGATATAATTGATGGGTACAAGGGACTGGGATATGGAATATCTAAACCAGAGGAGTTAGGTAATGTAGGTTACATGTAAATATACTTACATGTACATATATCTCAGGGGATTGCCGAGCTCTGATAACAGGATCTGCTGGTCAGAGAACATGCATAGCACCGCCAGTCTGGTCAGTCTCTGGTCAGTCTCCACTGCTAACTAGTGAAACCATGGGCCGTATTTTAGAACGTTCTAAAATACCACCCATGATGGAATAGAATCATTTCTTTTACCATTGAGTACTAGACTACTAGTGACTGTCTTTTCAGAATTTATAACTAGGGTCAGTCAATTGACTGGCATCATATTGGATCCCGTCTACACAGGAAAGGCTGCTCGAGGGATGCTTATAGAGTTAGAGGGAAACCCAGGCCGCTTTCATGGTGAGCGAATACTTTTCATCCATACAGGTATGTACTAAAAATTCATCGGTTGACCTCTGCTCTTGGCACCAACGCCTTTTCGTCACAATTGGCCAGAAATCGCATTTCAGGGTCCATACTCATAAAACTACTTAAAGGCCCTCTAGTCCGAAAGTGGGCGGGGTTGACCAAACCTGTGTTGCCACCTATTGTCAACTTTTGGTACTACAAATCAGTAAATTAAATAATTTAAAATCGCGTTTCACAACTTTTTGTTTGTTTATGAGCGTAAAATGATAAATCTATTTCAGCTACAAGAATATTTATCAAGATAGATATTAAAAATAGATAACATTAATGTTTTTTTGTTACTTGTTTTGTTTTGGTATACACGGTGCTGCCACCTGTACGAAGGAGAATAACTATTATGATCAACCATGTAAATAAACAAACCGTAATGTTTACCTTTCGGGCTAGAGGGCCTTTAAGTCTAAGTGTGACACTTATCTTTTGTTCAACACAAAAGATAAGTGTCATACCTAGACTTAAGTACAGTAAATGTATGTTTATGAATATGGACAGAGTCTTAAAAATTTAAATTTCTCAGGGGACAACGCACAGACCAGACACCCCTCGGCGCGGGCACTGAATACCTTGTTACCTAATAGAAGATCCCACATTCTGAACAGAACGTACACCATAGCCTACTGGTAGAAGTTTGGACATTTCTTTGCAAAATGGCTGTCACACTTAAAAAGGCCTTTAAAGGTACCCTAGAGCCAGCTTGCTATTGGGCTACTAACAGTGTACTGCCACTATACAACAGGTGGCGCTAGTAACCGTGAACTTATGAATTGTGGATGAAATGTTGACATTGATGAAATTTACTTACAAAATGATGCCCAATTTGGCTCATCATGCCACCAATTACTGTGCTCGTAATCATATCAATAGGCACAAAAAGCTGAATCTATGGGAATATATGTAGGGCCTACAGTATCTCTCGGCAAATGCACATTACAGGAGCACGGTATTGTCACTTTTTCTCGGCAGCCGGCACCACCATCGCCGCGCACGCTTTTCTCCAACCCCAGGAACTAACTACGTTGTCGGCGAATGGACCCGATGTACTACGTACATTTTATAATAGCTTTCTGTAGTGCGTGTTGCTGCGGCTTGGTGGCTCCCTCTACGTCAGCTAGTCCGAACACTGCCTCCTGTTGCTCATTTGCAGAACTGACGGCCGTAATTAGCGTCCAGCAGATTCTAAAAATAGCAATGCGAGTCAGACGTTCGGACTATACGTCGGCAGTCAAAATACTGGTAAGAGATTGCATACCGTGCCCCTTTAACAGAGAAAAAAAATCAACTCGAGTGGAGACTCAGAGTCTCACTTTAGGGACAAAATGGTTCGAAACACTTTTTGACTCAAAATGAAACAGAAAATATTTCGGCGCGAGACAATGACATCTCGGCCTAAAATATTTTCTCTCAGATCGAGACTGTCAGTATCTGAACCCGAAATATTTTCTCTCGGAACGAGGTGTCATTGTCTCGGGCCGAGATATTTTCTGTTTCATTTTGAGTCAAAAAGTATTTCGAACCATTTTGTCCCTAAAGTGAGACTTTGAGTCTCCACACGAGTTGATTTTTTTCTGTGAATGGTCTGAAGATCTTGCACTTGTGGATTCTACAACTGATAATTCATGCTGTCAACTTGCCGATTAAAATGGATCTTTCGGATCTGTCTTTCAGGTGGTATATTCAGTCTTTATGATGGCCATATGGACAGTTTCCTGAAGACTCCCAACTCCGCTACGAACAGGATTTATGTCTACAAAGATATTTTTCCAGAGCACTGTGACCCCTGAATATTTTGTTCGAGGTAGGCCTACAAAATGCATCGTTGTTGAACCGGAACACAGCCATATTTGGCTTGAAAATGAACTTAATGGCTGGTATTTATAGAAGTTCTATCTCCAGGCATCGATTGTCTTCACGCTGGCGCTTACAATCTCTGCCACCAAACGCCGGATTACTTACTATCCTTCCGCAGCAAGAAAAATAGTGCGTATGAAAATATCAAAAACAACTGTCTTATCATCGTTTATTTCACAGTAACATTATGTTTTTGTAATTGTTGCAACATTTAAGAGTATGAAAGGTATAATTAAATTTTGTAAGTTTGTGCCTGAATACAAATGCCAAAAATCGTGGCAAACGGAAAGTTGGTGATGCGGCNACGGTTAGTTGGGGCGTTATATGCAAATGAACTTGGGGGTCACGTGACAATGACCAAATATGGTCAAAAATTGATTTTTTGCAATAATGAACAATTATTAAATCGTAAATATGTCCGCCGCGTCCGCTTCTGACCCCTAAGCGACCGGACTACAGGGATTAACAACGTTCTCGGCGAATTGACCCGATTTACTACGTACATTTTGTAATGCATTTTTAGCTCGTCTTACTGCCGCTAGGTGGCTCCCTCTACGTCGGCAGTCAAATCACGCATTTGAGATCCAGTACCGTGCTCCTTTAAAGGTAGAGCCATGGCACTGATCAATTTCATTACTTGCAAGCGTTTGTAGGGATTTTTTTCAGATCCTAATAGATTAGATCAGGAGTACACCCTCGGTGCCCTCTAGCGTCGAGCTATCGTATTACCCGTCTTTCGTCATTTCGCCTGCGTCGAGGACGGTCGAGCCTCCGCTGTGAGTTGTCGCATTGTCGAGTTTTCGTTTTGAATATTGCCAGTGAGTTACATGTATTAGTGTTTTGTTTTGAAGGTTTACTTTGTCTCAGTTTCTGTAATGCTGCGCAGTTCGCGCATGCGTATTACAGAGACTTAGTGCCTCAGTCTAATTGGCCTGCTGCTAACTTGGGTCAAATATCAGCAGTGATTCCGAGTCATCTGAATAATATCAGTCACATTTTAGTTAAGAACTATTATTCATATTCTATTGCTCGGAAGTTCCAGTTCGTACAATTTCGACCTTTCTCTGTTTGGTTCCGCTTGACAGAAAACAGCCGACATGATGTTGGTAGCCGTGACGTCATACAGACCGAGCGACATGATTGGTCCTGTATACATTTTGCGGCGCACTCGAACCGAGTACGGACAGTGAATGATTCTAGGCCGATACAACCGAGCAGTTTCTTGTCGAATATGAAACCTGTGTGTATAAACAGAATAAATGCATGGAAAGGAGGGTGAAACTTCCATTTTATTGGTCGTACAAGCTTCAAACTTTCAGCACTTTTACTCTACCAGGTGCAGCAATCAGTCCTATGGTCAAAATCAAGTTTGCTACAAAAATCTCATGAAAAATATCAAAATCTCAAATTTTGATACAGTATTGTCTATGATATTGTATTGTCCAGTATTGTCTATGATATGTCTATACAGTATTGCCAAATTTTTCAAAGGTAGCCCCCCGCCTTAAGTAACTTATTACCTAGGTGTGCAATACCAAAATGCTGAATAAGGTATTCAACCACTCTGGAAAGCCCGTTATATTTTGCACGCTCTTTCCACTGGATTGTGGTGAACAAATTCATGTACATTTACACCTCTCCGCCTGGATGGAAGAATAACCCAATGAAAGTCTTCAATCCAGGGCAAGTGAAAATGATGCTGGAAGTCTAGCTCCATAGCCACGCTTGACCATCAGGACAATGGCTGCTTCTGAAACTCTCCTGTTTATCGTCATCCTCGCACCCAGGGTCTTTACAACCGGCTCCCCACCAACTCGCGCTTGGTTCAGACCCTGGCGACATCCATGCCATTTCGTTGGGGAGGCAGCGGAGTATTGAACTCCGCCGAATCCAGCCAATCACAGTGAAGCTTCTATCACGTCTTGGTCGTATCCCAAAATGGCATCTGTGAAAATTTCTCGATTCGCCGACAAACTTGCTGAGTTTCCGATTGTTCCTGAGCTAACTTCGCGTCAACATGATTCTCACGGATTAGATAACGGGGACGTACCAATGGGATCAGAACAAGAAGGTATGATCTAGTTCATGTTTGGGGCAGCTGTCATTCGACGGCGTGCATAAATTAATGGAATGAGATACAATGCTATGAGCCTGGTATCCGGTAACTCGTAACACCAGATGTGCAGACGTTGTAGCACTAGCCGCGATATTTGTCTACATCAAGTGGCATTTCCCCACTGCTTTGCATGGTTTACTTGTGAATTATCAATTGGCGAGTACACACGAGGGAATGTCCCTCTTCCCCACCGAAACGGGGTGGATGTCCTCAGGGCATTGAGGGAAGGTACGACCGTAAATGACCTGAGATTCTCAGGGTGGTTTATCGTATTAATCCATTTGATATCGATATTTCCTCCTTTTTACATGTCAGGCGGTCGATCTTTTGATGGGTGTGTGTCGGGGGAGGGGGATAAGAAATTGAATCGAAAGGATCCCTCTCTTGGGGAAAGGCTGGCAAGAAACACAAGTATGAGAAAGCAAAGTTTACATGTATTTTACCTTTTTCTCCTTCAGTAAGCATGGGAAATATACTCATCAATAATACTTGACGTATGAACATCCCGACAAGTTTACTGGTTCGCTGTCATCACATGGAACACCAGTGACCATAGGCAATACTCAGTATGAGAAAATGCACAATTAGAACTTAAAGGCTTTTGGTACAAAATAACAGGAGTTCCTCTGTCCGGACGGCAACATTTCATAAGACACCAAATTCTCAGAGTCCAATTTCCTCACTTACCATCTGGCCTTTTAACTTGAAATTGAATGAGAAGACATTATTATTATTTATCGTCACGTCATGGTGTGCGACATTGTGGCAGAGATGGTCACGTGACAGAAATTGACCAATCAGCGCGGGGTTACATTTAAAAGTAGATGTATTTAAAAACCCAGTTTTCTCCATTTATCATAGATAATATCGAGTAAAACTCCAGTAGGAGGAGTGATGCGGTCAAACATGTGTAGCAGTTGAAAAAGCCGAGGGTCCAATCTGGGTTTCGAACCCAGAATCTCCCGCTTCAAAGTCAAACGCTCTACCGACTGAGCTAAAGGGAATTTCCCGGTAGCCCGGGCTTGTAGGAACGCTGACACTGTTACACACTTCCCCTGCTTGGGAAGTTGTGTCCCCACAACTGCTTCAGGGTTCCATCCGCCAGACACTTAAAAACTACAGACACTTTTCCAGCATCTGTAAATGCCTTCATCACACAGCGGCGACTGATCGCTGACAGTAGGGAGGTTTCGAAATCAAACGATAAACGTAAACGTTAACGACAACTTTATTTTTGTACCGAAAATGCAATGCAAAATCTGGTTGATGTGTAGTATGGAAAATAACGTTGTCGTAAAGTTTTGGTTTATCGTTTGATTTCGAAACCTCCCCACTGATTTGTGTAACGTAGTGGAGAAAATCGGCACTGTTGTAGAGTTCGGCATTCAGGAACGTGACCAGATAATAGGGAGTTTTCGCAAAGCCCCCGAAACGCCAACGCGAACGCCAAACCCATTGTTCGATGCCACGAAGAGAGCGCCGAACAAAAGGATAAGCGTTCGCGGTGTCATTTCGGGGTGTAGGGGTAGCGTTGACGTTAAACAGCAACAAAACGAGTCCAATGACAAGGTTCACCAATATTCTTGACGACACCCGCTGACAGACTTTATTCATACGATCAGAGTGGCACATGACTCACACATGACGTACACAAAGCAGGGTTCACTGCAATACAAAAGGAAACAAATCAATACTTGACATAATTGCCTACATGTGACATTGACTACGTGACAACTTCACCTGTTACACCATAAGGATAAATGTATTAGCAGGCCAACGACCAGGAGGCGTCCAAAGGAACATGGCATCGCCAGGTCACAACCAATTAAACCAGGGCAAAACCTTATTAATCATGGTTCTATACATATATCAACTCGACTTACAGAAACTTGGTGCATTTATCACCATCTATATGAATTGTCTCTCTCATACAACATCTGCACCATAGAAATTATGACTTTGACAACAGCAGTTACTCGCGTTTGACAGAAATACGAGTGAGCACATGGTTTCATGTACATAGAACCAGACCCAACCGATTTGAACTAATTCCGGAGGAGCCGTGAACAGCCCGAGAAGACCGGAGTGGCACCAACACGGGGGCTTTGCGAAAACTCCCTACTGTTAGAAATGGTTTAGCGAATTCGATGTCGTCGGTACTCATCGGTTGGGTGACAATAAACTTTTTTATTTTCGCAACACCACAACATGGGGAAAGTAACTTACCAGTCTGCTCCATGTAAGATGTAACGTCTTGCTGAGAAAAAATAAACGGGAACGCAGCAAAATGTGCAAAGGCAGCCGACATCGAATATCTGCCAAATGTAATCTTCGGATCGATTATGAACTCGCCCGTTTCCCATGGACCGGCGATTCTGCCACTCTTTCGGTATCCATTGAGGAACAAGTTTACCTTTCTCCTGGGGAAGTCCATTGTAACTACGACTAGGAGCCACTGTTGTACAGGTGGTGTCCAGGTAGAGTAAAAACACCGTAATTTAGCACTGTCTTGAAAACAGACCCAGCTGCGTCCATTCTTCCCCGGACTCTTCCCAAAACAAACTACATTCCAATTCAGTCCTATGTGGAAAAAGGTGAACGGCGAGTTCCTTGTATAATGTCTAATAAACATGTACATTACTATGGACATCTTTCGATGTTTAATGAAGTCGGTAACAGGTCGATAGAATGCCCCTCCCTCATCACCACCTTGGCTAACATCCAGAACTGTTCCGAAAACTGCTGATGGTCGATACGTTGCCCTTTCTCCAACCCTAAAGCGGGTGATCCACTTTGCGATTTTGGCTTGAGACGGGGTTGCGATCCCTTGCGATCACCTTTATATGGCAATCGGAAGTCCTTATAAGGTGATCGTCAGGGATCGCAACCCCATCTCAAGCCAAAATCGCGTCAGTGGATTCGCCGCTTTTAAGCACCTGTCACTCACACTGTGGCGACAAATGTGGCGAATCCCCGCGAACTGGGGGATTATTTTTGTCGTCGTCATTCGCCTTGTCTGGGGGCCCTCTCTAGACCTATACACGAATGCCCTAAAGCAAGGTTCATTGGCACACGGAATTGGTCCCGTTCATGTCCGTGAAAAATCTATCAAATGGACTTCAGCGTTGTCGTATCCGGAAAACTAGGGGCAAACGGACTGGAAACGGATCGGATCCGTGTGCCAATGAACCTTGCTTAAGGCTGGGGGCTACCTATGCCGACTTTATTGACGCTCTTTGAAAACAAGCGTCCTAACATATTCATGACAAAAAGTAACAAACAGACAAATCGGTCAAAATTGTCGCTCATGTGCGCCGCCCTTTACCGGATTAATATGGGACACACTGATTGACACTTGCCGCCGCACGTGGCCGTTATTATCATCCGGAACGAATTGAGTAAAGCTAAGCGCACATGTGCGATAAAAAGCCTTCCGAAATGTATACGTTTACCGGATCCGTTACCGGATTGAAATGGGACACATTGATTGACACTTGCCACCGCACATGGCCGTAATTATCATCTGGAACGAATTGAGTAACGCATGCGATATCGGACGATTGGAACATGTTCCATTCATCCGTCAAAAATAACTGTTGCCGTCCGGAATTCGGAAGGAATTCCTTTATAATGACGTAATTTTGGGATAACCCTTCGATTTTCCGAGGGAAGGAGAAACTGACATCCGTCGGTGTTTCGAATTTTAACGCATACATGTGCGCGGTGTTGCCGTGCGTTAAAGTGCATCCGGTGAACGGATCCGATAAACGTACACATTTCGGAAGGCTTTTTGTCGGACATGTGCGCTTAGCTTAAAGCAAGGTTCATTGGCGCACGAATCCGGTCCGTTTTCAGTCCGTTTGCCCCTAGTTTTCCGGATACGACAACGCAAAAGTCCATTTGAATCACTCACACTGTGGCGACAAATGTGGCGAATCCCCGCGAACTGGGGGATTATTTTTGTCGTCGTCATTCGCCTTGTCTGGGGGCCCTCTCTGGACCTATACACGAATGCCCTAAAGCAAGGTTCATTGGCACACGGAATTGGTCCGGTTCATGTCCGTGAAAAATCTATCAAATGGACTTCAGCGTTGTCGTATCCGGAAAACTAGGGGCAAACGGACTGGAAACGGATCGGATCCGTGTGCCAATGAACCTTGCTTAAAGCTTAGCGCACATGTCCGACAAAACTCGATCCGTTTGGGATGTTTTTAAAGTCGCCTGACCCAACGCTGTCGACTTGTCATTCAGCCAGGACAGTCGATTTTAACAAACACCCCTAATGGTAGTGTCCCACTGGCGACTTTTGCTCACGACAAGGGGCGAATCTGAAGACTGCGATATACTCTCGACAAGCTGCGATATTTAGCATTATACGTAGTTTTTGGCGAGTTGTCAATTTGTCGCTGATTCGTCAAACACTCGCAGGCCCAGACGAAGTTTAGTCGTGCTTGGTCGTAGATAAACGTAGATGCTCGTGGTTTCTTCGCACATTACTCGTAGCTAGTCGCAGACTGTCGTAGATAGTCGAGGTTACTCTTCAAGACCTACGATTCTGTACGACTATGTACGACATGGGTGCGACTATATACGAGATAACTTCGACTGACTGCGAATGAAATTTTGTCGCAGGCAAATTTTGAACATTTTGAAAATTTTTCTGCGAGCCAGCGAATCACTGCGAACATAGACGACAGTCTACGAACAGTTACGAAATGCTACGATTTTTTCATTCGTCCCTTGTCGCAGGCCAAAATTCGCCAGTGGGACACTAGTATTACGCATTGAGTTTTGTCGGACATGTGCGCTAAGCTTTAGAGTGTGGTACGCATGCTGTGGGTATTTTGCAAGATTGCCGCGTTTCCTGCGATTTTCGGTTTTGTTTTGCACTTAACTGGTTGATGATTTTTATGAAATATCCGTTTAAACTAGTAGAAGTAAACTTAGTCCTCCAGGTGCCTATAGAGAGATTTTGGTGATATCCGAGTGTTCCAGAAAATATGAATCAGGGCATTTTTAGACCTTATATTTATAATTAGTTTATAACGGGTGACTGAAATGATTTTTTTTGAGAAAACTCTCTATAGGCACCTCAAGACTGTTTGTCTTTATGTAATATATGGTATATCCGGAACAGCGCAGTCGGTAGCCAAGATTCAGAATTTCGCCCCGAAGATGAAATTTTAGGGTCTAATTAAAAGTTAATTAATACATGTAACGTTACTGTTAACCCAAATTCACAATTTTATATCAGAATATACGGAGTAGGGTTTATACTTAAGTAATAAACTTGGTGCTGTAATATATGACTTTACATGTAGGTTATAGAAAAGATATCGATTTTTCAATTTTATGCGTGCATTATTTTGTGCTGAGGTATCCCTTCGCCTTAAACGAATTGGGTCGTATTAAATAGGAGATGTCAGTGAGTTGAAGAACAGCTGTCACTACAGCCCAATTCAATGCATTATAGCGGACCCATTCATCCTTGATCGTGCACCAACGTGGATTTGCCTGTGTATTGGTCCGCTAGAACTTTGCTGCCATCTTTTGGCAATACGCGCGGCTGACTGCTCCTGTTCTTTAAAGGGCCACGATACTGGCACTTTTTGTCGACGGCCGGTGTGACAGGGGGTCAAAGTCCCCCTGGAATCAAAGTCCGGTCTTATTGTTCAGCGAGGGATTAGAATATATGGCTAGAGAGACCATGACCATTCGAATATAACCTAATAGCAGGGTATTGTTTGGCGGAATTGCAGTAATAGGACGTTGATTCCTGGCACACCTGCTCCACCGGCGTGATTATTGCATCCTCCAATACCGTAGTTTTCCTTTCGCCCCGTGTTGAAGAATGTATGATTACAATGCATTGCACCC
>NMRB01000886.1:246706-258129 GCA_002633025.1 Notospermus geniculatus | reverse complement strand
TCCACCGGCTTTCATGACCCTGGGCCTTGCGGTTGCGAAACGTGCCAGTTTACGGACGACACACAGACACACACACACACAGACGGACGCCACTCAGTATACATATGACTAGCTCAGCTGAAAGCTGAGCTAATAAAGGACTGGTGGCTGACTTTTTAATTTGAAGTTGATAGACATTTGACATTTCTGTTGCCAGTTGGCTGACAGAAAGTGTCGACATAATCTGTCTAGTGGAGTAGCACCTTCACTGAATCATCTTTTGGGAAAACCGATAAAATGACGGACAGCAAGCTTACAGCTAGAGGCAAGTACAGGCAAAGCAAATCTAGTTACAACACAGATTATCAACACAGAGGAGGAAAAGGTAGAGGCCAATGACCGTCACATCCCTTCCTAAGAACTAAATGACCTAACACACCCACAGGCCGTTACTAGGAGTGATCGAAAATACGGAAGCCTTATTTTTTTGTACCGTCGATGCACTCTTGAAACAGAATATGGAAGTTGAATGTCAAAATGTCAACAACAGACAGGTCAATGTTTTATATCAAAAAGAATTTTAAAATGTCATTCATGTCATCGTTATTAGCTATACGGATTTCTTTTCCGATGATTAGAATGTAACAATTTTGTTTTGTTCCTTTAGAAATTCAACAACAGCTACAAATGAAGCTAATATAAGACGGGTCTCTGAAATCTTGAGGCATGTGCAGTTTTCCAGGTGGGGCTTCATTTTCAACAACCTGTTGTCATGGTATCCCAAAGTTTCAGTCGTGGTGAATCAAACTAGTAATAGCCTGTTTCATGAGTGAAGTCGTCAAAATAATCTTAATACTGTTCATTCCATCCCAGTGGCGTGAGGTTTATGGCCGATATCTCCGCAACTGCTGGGTCAAATTTGACATACCATACATCAATTGACTTGTCTTTCTTGTCAGTATCTTTCTGCTATCTTCATTTTTCGCGTAAGGCCGACATAACAGATCCCTTTCTCAAAACCCATTTCATTTCGCCACGGTGTTCAGTGCAGTTTACACGTGCGCGGTGCATTGCGTCATTTCGAACTGGCCACCATTTCGGCCATACACACAAACAGTGACTGGTGAAAGAACTTTTTTCTGTCACGTTTTTAGGGAAAATGACAGTGATGATGGCTGTAGCGGCAAAAACGACAAATCGATTGATGTATGGTATGCCAAATTTGACCCAGCCGTTGCGGAGATATCGGCCATAAACCTCGCGCCAATCGGATGTGGAATGAAGAGTAGATTTTTGAGAGTTATTAGTTCTACAGTGATACGTACTGTTTGCTCAGCGGATCCTGGTACCCTCTGCCGCAGTGGTGGTATGAGGCCCGGTTCATTCCCATAGTAGTCATGAAGCTGCATCGTGCTGAATGCCTGGGTGAGAGAAAAATAAAGGAGTCCTGATGCTGAACAAAGTGATTATCACTGGTGTAGTTCGAGACACCAGCAACATCAACATCATCATCATCAACACTAGCACCATTATATCATCATATACATCATCAACATCCAAACTATTTTCATCATTATTGATAACCCTTGATCACATTGTCATCTGAGAACCACACAGAAGAATGGTGACATAATATGTGAGACTTTACTGCTGTTAGAGGCCACCACCAGTTAGCGGTCCTACGACATCATGGAATTTGACGTCACAGAGAAGAAATGCACACAATGACGTCATCCACAGGGCCGTATGCACCAACGAAGATTATCTTGAACTCAGTTGAGCCACAACTTTTCCATTGTCACATCGTGCCCTGGCAAAACCGAACAATTGAAAAGCTGTGGCTCAACCTGAGTTCAAGATAATCGTCGTTCATCGTGAACGCCATGGCTAATGTCTAAGACGTCAATTTTTTTGCGTTCTAGGACCGCTAAACAGGTGGCCACTAATGGCAGTGAAGTCTCCCATTGAGCCACATGACAATGTCCATTATGGCTTCAACATTATCTCCACTACCACAACTGCAGTCAACATCGTCATCATACATGTTATTTAGACCTACAGGTCTTTATTTTTTTAGGATTTAAACAAAAAAGGGCAAATACACATGTGTTAGATTCAGTTATGAGATATAAACAAAACAACATTTTGGGTTAAATCAACATCAAATGAAAAAGAATTGAATTCGGGACAGAATGAAACCCAGTGAACGCTTCTTCAGTTTTTTTTTCAAATTGAGGGGTGCACGTGGATGGACCAAAAGTGATTCTTCACAAATGAACTTCAGCTTACATCAAAGGACGATATCCAGTCATAAAGAGCCTGTTAAGTAGAGGAGGAAATCCCACATAAATTGGCGCCATGACAACAGGGAAAAAAGTTCAGGCTATTCTCGTAAAGAACCAAAGGTTTTGAGATGACTTTTTTCATGCTATTTAGCCTGTAAGTCAACAGGGTCTTCTTTAAGAGAGAGACAGAGATGGTTATCTTCAGCAGATCTCCAACGGAGGCCATTGTCTTTAATGGGAATCATATCTTTAATGGAATAATCATTTCCATGGGAACCATAAGACATGCATCATGGAGTAACCTTCACAAATGACGCTGGGAACTATTAGTACACTTTCTATAATGGCAGCAAAATGAAAATTTTCTGAATGAAGTATTCGACTATACTCTTGGAAACGGCATGTGAATGACTTCAAAAGCAAAGTATATTTCTTCAAACTCTTAAAATTTTCTCAAGATGAAAATCTCATACGATTGCAATTAGATCAACAAAAGTAGACAAGAAATGATACAATGAATAATTCAGATCTGTCTGAAAAGCTTCCGTAACTCATCACAAATATTCTCAATTGGTACTCAATGAAAGGGAATTTGGCAACAAAAGCTATTGAAGGAAGACCAAGGCAAAGATACCAACAACACCGCCATGTAAGCGAGACTGAAACACAGCATGCGACATCGGTGTGTGGTTACTACGTACCCCATTCATGTTCATCATATTCATGGCTGGCGCTTTGTCGTCGTGTTGGTTGATGTCCAGAAAAATATTACTTCACCTGAAATGAGACAAGATGGAAGAAAGTTGATTATTGACTGGAGAGTTGGCATTCTTGGAAAGCTACTTGAATAATGCAGAATCATAAACCATGTTTCCTCTGTCGTGGTCAGCTGGAACCAAAGTTCCGTTTTATTACATCACATTGGAAACAGATAAACCACACTAAATTGATGCTGCTGAAGACCTCTTAAAAACAATGTAACTTTAAAGGTTTTCTATTCGTACATTGTAGCTAACAACATATGAATTTAGAACAACAATGACAAAATGCATTTTGCATCACTGGCTGGTGACTTCACTTTTCAGTTGGAGTTAGCCTTCAACTCCAAACACAAACGATTATGCCAACACAAATCTCTGCGCTCCTCTAACATGTCTAGAGCAGGCCAACACAAATCTCTGCGCTCCTCTAACATGTCTAGAGCAGGCCAACACAATCTCTGCTCTCCTCTAGCATGTCTAGAGCTGGCCAACACAATCTCTGTGCTCCCCTAGTATGTCTAGAGCAGGCCAACACAATCTCTGTGCTCCCTAGTATGTCTAGACAGGCCAACACAAATCTCGCTCTCTAGAGCAGTCAAATTTAAAGTATACAGATATTCCCAGATAAGAGGCATCCATGATTTTTGCAACCCCACCGAACTATGGGTACCTGGTAACATCTTTCTCTTGTCATCTTGAGGGCCTCATTAAGAAGAGGGGGAGTATACATTTTCAAGGACGACACAATAACTCATAAGAAATTTCATTGAGACACACACACTGTAAGTCCTTGTACGGCACTTCCTGAAACCAGTCTTTCATTTGAAAGTTCACCGGGTATAAGACAACAATTTAACAAACCAACCAACAAATGATATATTGATACTTAGAATTTACCTTGTCCCAACTATGCCCAACCTGCTCGTGAATTTCATAGGGAAATGTACGCGTCATGTATCCAGAATTACAAACAGGAAAATGAAACCAATACTTAAGCTCTGCTGTTGTTGAACTTCGTCACAATAGTACGTACATTTCCAAAAGAAACCACTATCTGAGCTTGTAAACTTACTATGAACGAAACAAATACTAGTATTACTTTAACAGCTTGAATGCCAAACAAAGATACATGCATAATACCATCAATATCGCCTACCCCCAGGACATCATCACGACAATAAATACTTTTAAAAACATAACAAACACAACAGTTTCGATCATTGGATAGGAAAATAAATACTTCATCTAGAGTTATTGCTGCAGAAGAAAAGACGCCCACTACATCTATACAATAAGAGGGAAGACGGTGCAGATTTGTTACACTCCTTCTGGAGATTGGGCATCATCCAAGTCATGAATGGTGATGTGATGTGTAGGCCAGGTATCAGTCTGTGTTTATAGCAAATAAAAACCGGGAAAAAATTGGTTCCAAGATGGTTTTGACAGGAAAATCCTTTGGTGACCTGGAATTCTATTTTTACACTGTGGAGGGATTCCCCCAATTGTCTCGACTTGCTGACTGTGTGACCCCGTTCCTGTTACAAAGGCAGTGGAATGGCCTAGATCCAGACTCCTCTTATCAGAGAAACAGTGCAGTGGGCAACCTACGATGAACTCCTTCAGACTGGCAGAAGTATACAAATGCAGCTGGCATGCAAAGTGGCAATGAGATTACTGCATAACCTTATTTGCTGTATTCATCCCACAAAATTCTGCAAAATACATGTGCTCCAATAAAAACACCCTCCCGACAACACAACCGTAGGACGGGTAACATGCTAGTGTTTTATAACCAGAGTCAACAGGAAAATGTACCAACTCACGCTTTCCTACCAAAGTGGGCATACTCTTCACCAATTGGTTTAGCTGGTTGAGTATGGCCACTATGAAAGTTGGGCAACCATATTCACTAGGCCGGGTTTACATAGAGGTATACGGTATACAGACACGCTGGTGAATAACAGCCTAATGACCATGAAACCTTTGTTCGCCAGCGTGTCCATATTTCATATACCTCTTACGGCACTGCATCAGTTTAATTTCACCCAGACAATTAATGACGTATTAAAGACAAGAAGATCAGTTTCCTTGAAAACTTATTCAATGACTTCCAATCTACTGTTACAGCAGTTCGAAACGCAGAAGCATTTAGAACTGCGAATGGTGCTCAAGAAGTTACCCTATATCAAAGGATATCAAATTACATACCAGAAATCAGCCATATGCTACAGTTATGATGTAAAACTGAAATGCCTCAAGATAAAGTAAATCCACTGGGAAAGCAAGCTTTTAAATTACTTTTAGCCTTAGCCAAGGGCTATTAACAAAGGCTGAATAGGCCTACATCATGATATATTCTGATCATATCATGCCTAATGGATGTATTGAATATTTCATCGATGAATTGTGTCTTCCCCCCAGGAAACTGCTAAGAACAGTCAGGGAATCGAGGGGTCTAACTTGTTTGGATGATACACAAAAGGCCTACTTACACTATGCATCTGACAAATGGCAGGAACACAAGGAAAACGGAGCAAATATATCCCATCGCGAGAAGTATTAAATCCGACTACTCCAGGTCTCGACAGGGATGAATTTATAAGTGAACGCAAACACGCTCAGTTATCATAAATACACAACATGAATAGAAACAACTTGAGCACAAATAAGGCATTTTACGAACATGAACGAGCTTCCTGGGATGACTTGATCGCGTACGTACGTAATCGTTTTAATCCTCATTTAGATTTGTGGTTAATGTTGTGAGTAAGATTGATATGCAATGAATGAAAGCCCAACAAAGATGCAAAACACACAGAGAGATAGAAACAGGGGGCCTTCTCAAACATATAGTTTCATTTTCATACTGTTGAGACTACATTATGTTTCTCTTTTTAGTGTTTCTGGCTTCTTGATGCCAAATTATACAAGCCGCAATTATGGACAGTTTTGTCTGATTGGAAGTGAAGCAGGTAGGCTCTCGAAGATGTCTCACACCAATTACTTTTAGCTGAAATATGAAATATGTGACCCACCAAGGCGAAACCCGGAATAAGTCGCTCTGAGCTTGGCAGGTTGAGATGAAATGTTAGTCAATTTCAATATTGTATTTGTCTATTGTGAAGTCTGACTGACTCTCTCTTTCAGTCAGATTTCACAATAGATAGACAATATTGAAATCGACAAACATTTCATCTCAACCTGCTGAGTTCAGAGCGGTTTTGCTGTGGCAGGTCACATATGGCTTTGTGTAAAGTGGCCCACATACGATCAATATTATTGCACAATATGAGGATCTACCCATCAATTGCCAGAAGCACATGCCCCTATTTTGGGCCCCATGTTGTGCAATAATATTGATCGTGTATGGGCGGGCTTTACACCTTGCCACGACAAACTGCCCCAACTGGATGAAATCAACAAATGGACAGTTGATCATTGAAACATTCCCCAGGATCTGTGGATTAATAATGCTTCGGTGACATCAGCGCTCGCTAAAAGCAACAAAGGATGTGACAGAGAAATCGACAAAGGTGTCCACAAAGCCAGAAATAGCCACATGAAAAAATTGTGGACAGAAATAAATAGGTTACTTCTCATCTTTCTTGTCCAGTCATGCATCTATATATTCGAATGGCCTTGACCCTTTGGTTTTGTACAGGATGCAACAAAATATTCTAAAGGAAATTGTCTAATCCTTGGTGTTGAGCGTTTGTAAAGGCCTAGATACACCATCCAATATTATTGCACAATATGGGGCCCAGATGGGGTGATGTGGTTCTGGCAAGATGGGAAGAAGAAAGATTGCCAATATTGATTTTGATCCTCACACTGTGCAATAATATTGCACGTGTATCCATGATCAATATTATTGCACAATATGGGGCCCAAAATATGGACCTGTGCTTCTGGCATGATGGGAAGAAGTGAGATTGGCAATGATATTGCCCATTTTGATCCTCATACTGTGCAATAATATTACACATGTGTATGGGCCGCTAAATGCAAACAGAAAGTGGCAAGAAAACGAGCACTGCTAGGTATTAGCTGACCACAATTCCATCGGGTAACTGAAGCAATGACCTCAAAGGTCAACTGCACCTCTAGGAATACAGCAAGAATATTGGCGTCATTATTTAGGAGATAATGAATCTTGGCAAAAACATCAGGTTTTCGCTGATTACATGTACAAAGATCAAGTTTGGAATGAGAGCAACCTTCGTCAGAAATCGCTGCAGAAACAGACCCAGAATTGTTGAATAAACACTGTAGACATTCGTCAGATATCTCAACTTCCAATATCTCCGACTTTTTTCCATATTTGATGGTATAATATGTAAAAGTCGAGAGCCGACAGCTTTTGAAGACTTCAGACAGGTTTTCAAGATACTCGTCCTTGTAATCCTCCATTATACGATTTTCAATTTCATCAGGAAAAATATGTCGACGATCAAAGATATGAAATTGAGGCAAAAAAGTGATTTTGCATCTGAAGGAGTTAGACGCCGGATGAAGCTTCGGATGTTTCTCTCTGAGGATTCAAATGGAAGTAAGCGAAGTAGGCTAAGGGTTTAAAAGGACCATACGCCTGTCATCCCTCCGGTGAACAGGAAATTTATGCTGGATCTGCATAGATAAGAGTGGTGATTTAACCCTCAGTGAGATTCAATGGAGGAAGAGGCAACAGTCACCCAGAGGAATATGGGGATGGGAAGTGGAATGGATTGCAGCCCACAACCATCTGCAAGAATTTCTTTGAAGAAGTGTATGAAGGCTGATTATTCATAATTGGAACCTTTTTGACCGGGAAAAGGATGACTTGATTTGAAAAGCTTTTTTGTCTTTTTGAGATGACTGGGAAAAGGACGACTGGGAAATGGGCTAAAAATAGCTCCTTTGACAAACAACTCAACTCAGGATTTCTGGTTTCCTCCTGATCAAGAAGATGAGGGTGCAATCTATTGTGATGTTTTTAGGTTATGGTGCCAATGTACATGAAGTTGTAATCAACATCATTACACAGGTGGCACCACTGACCACCCTTAAGACTCCACTCGATAATCCACGAGTTCCAGAATTCAATACGGGTATTTTATTACCAGATCCACACTCCTGATGTGTAAAATTCATCGATCTGGGTTATAAATGGGTGGGGTCGCATCAGAGTGAGAGACGTCTAATTGATCGCTCATGGCCTTTATAGTATTTGATTGTTCATCGATT
Organism: Notospermus geniculatus; assembly: GCA_002633025.1. NCBI lineage: Eukaryota > Metazoa > Nemertea > Pilidiophora > Heteronemertea > Lineidae > Notospermus > Notospermus geniculatus. The sequence goes on along the minus strand of NMRB01000886.1, from coordinate 249,881 downwards.
TCTCACTGCTGCGTAATAATCCATGAGACTCGCATAATGGCGGAGAGATTTTTTCTTCCGAGAATTTTTTATCCGCCTGATGTTTATTTTTAGGCGAGCGTGGATCAGACGTGATGTCTGATAGAGAGACGGATTTACGAAGAGCTGAATTAATCTTATTGTCTGTACCCATGTTTACTTCTGCGAGTTGGATGCACTTTCAACTCTGCTCTTGTATCTTTCGGTTAATTCTTCCTTCATATAGCTTAATAAATCAAGGAAGGAAGATAATCCAAGCTTGTACTGGCTAATCCTACTCAAAGCTTTAGAAAGATTCCTTGTACCCATCCAAGATTTAGTCACCAGGGACAAGGAGGCTAAATTATGGTAGGGACAAGGCCCAATGTGATTCTCACAAAGTTCGTTACATGAAACGACCAGCCTGCAGTCATCAACACCTATGCGAGATAGCCACTAGCCTGATAGCCTAGTGGTTATCACGTCCACTTAGCAAGCGGCAGGTCCCGGGATCCAGCCCAGGCCATATGGGGTTTCATTCCGGGCTCTTCAGTCCATCGCATGGGACAGTAAGCCGTGGTGCCTTGTACCTTGTGTCTTTGCAAGGACAAGTAAAAGACCCCATCCAAGTGAGGAACATGAGTAGCTTGTGATGGCCTCCTCCGTACTTACCAGGGCCAATAATGCTATAGCGTCGGCCCTGACGGAAAAATGAAATACAAAACACCTATTCTCCTTCCCCTGATCCCGGTTTGAAGCCGTGCTATAAAATTTTCAAGCACACTTTTTCAATGGTGATATATTTGACCACCAATTACAGATATGATAGGTATCTGAACACACAATGATCGGACAATGTGCCTATTCTCATTTGATTACACCACTTGAATACTTTCTCAACAACCTGCAGACAGCTGTGCACATGAGAAATGCTTCGATCGTGCGCATTAGGCCTATGTAACTACTATCCGGCCCGGCCAAGCCTGTACGGTAACTGAACGTGTTTGAGTGTAAATTACCAATCAATGTGGAGAAGCAGCTGTGAGAACACCGGCAACCTTGGAATTTTTTACCAATAATTACACTCGGTAATGATAGTAGAGGAAGCAACGTAAAGTATACCTTAGCAACTGGAAGGACCTTATTTCAAAATTATTCACGAAGCCTGCTTTTTACAAAGGATGCCAAATTTTCTCTGACCATCTCACCTCCCAAAGGCACTCCACCATGTGAAATGAAAGCTTCTCATGCAAGTTGGCTCTCAATGGAAAATTCACCATTGCTGGTTTTACTTGCACCTTGATCAGTGTTTCCACCAGAGGGTACTAAGGGTACTATGCTAGTACCCTCAAAGGAACGAAAAAGGGCCATTTTCTTTAAATTCATGGGGGTTTTGCTGATTTTGAAGAATTTAGTACCAACAAAAGAATTTCTGGCAGAGACCCTGTTGACCAGTGACGCAAACGACTGCCCTTAGTTTACCTCTGAAGGAAGGAAACCATTCCTAAGGGCCAAGGGTGTCAGAAACAGGGATGTTCTGATAAAGTAGCTGATCTCGGTGGACAGCTCATTTTCATGAAATCTTCAGGAGTCAAGGAGAAGTCTCAACTGACTCAAATCTCACAATCTGAACTCAATATTGATTGGAATTAGCAAACTGGACCCACGCCCATCTTCAAAAAGATTCTGATGAAATGTAAAATTTTTGGGAATAGGCTACTATAGTACTTTCATTAGAAGGAAAACTTTGTGGGTGACTTACCCATGTTAGCAAAATAAAATAGAGCACTTTGACATGGACCCAGATTAACAGCAACAGACAAGAAGGAAAAAATTTCATCCAAGAATGATTTCATTACATAGTAATTAATACGGCCCTATAACAGCCGCCAATTTGACCTGATTACCACTGGCCGAATTTGTCAAAAAAAACACCTCAAGTCCCCCAGAAATATGATCATGCTTATTGACCCAAATAGCCACGGCCGTATTAGGTTAATTGAGTTGGCGGTGAGGACGTAGAGCATTTTCTCTGGCATCTCCGACGAAAAAACGAGGTCTCAAGGATGCGATGCATCATGCGCTTTATAGCAGCCGCCGCCGGAACCTGGAGGTTGGACTCAATTGATGTTACAAAGGGAAAGAACTTTAGGGGGCCACCCAGACTCAAGTCGATTCAGTTAAAGATGGCAGCACATATAAAATTCATGTCGGCAAGATGGCATGGGAAATCATGTAAGTATGAGCTACAGACCAAAACTCACAGCTATGAGGTACAGTGCGATGCACAACTGACCTACCGTTATCCGTGAGACGTAAGCAGAAGGTATGCTTCAGTTCATTGCATATGGTACGGTACGTCACACGTCTCTTCTGCGTGACGTCCGCCCACCACGGGCGAATGACGTTACGTCTTCACTGCATGCCTTCCACGGCGGCGTGCGACGTCCGAGGAAGATACGAAGACGGTCCACGCATGACGCTGCATGTTGTACGCAGATGGCACGCGGCGCAGAAGGGAGGTCAATTGTGCAACGTACTGAAGCACATAGGTTTCATATCACAGACATGGTTCGCACAGATGACTGAGAATTCCAGGTGTGCAACCAGGTAAAGTTAAAAGTGAAGGAGGACATTTCATTCGACCTTCACATATCTCTACTATTTCACCTCAGAATTATGCCACGACCGAGTCCTACAATTTTCATAATTTGCGCGATATGCAATATAAGCCGAGCCAAACCATAATCCAACAGTTGTTCAAGCGCTAAGGGTGTTTACTGACATCTTGCTGAAGAAATAACTCCAAAAACTTCTGACATACAACTTCGCCTAGTGCTATCAACTGTTTAGACTCGTTGATTGAGTCGACATTAAGGACATGCTGAAGTGGTTGCTGAGGCCGCCGCCGACACACTTCTATAACATACTGTGCCATGAATTTGACGGCGAAGGCTGGTTCCATTACAGCACACATGTTGATATCGATATTCCAGCGCGCAGCCTTCGGTATACGGCGGTGTATACCCGTCGCTACTCGAACGGGAGGCAGGCGGACCCAAACCGGTCAAGGTCAAATCCGCTTCATAGGAAAGTACTGTACATACATTAGTGCACTTTAGTACGCAGTGGTATTTTACAGAACTTAATTTCGATGCCCAGGTGACGGGGGAGGGGG
>NMRB01000886.1:215513-238671 GCA_002633025.1 Notospermus geniculatus | reverse complement strand
GAGATAAGGTCGACACTTCAAGGAATTCCCATTGTTCACTTACCTCACCACATGACATACAGGATATCCTGCAGTGCTGACCTCATTTCAAATCGGTTTTTGAAATTTTTTTGGAACATTTCATTGATTTTTTAAACATTTTCTAAATGTGAACAAAATTGAATAAAATGGCTGAACACCAACACCTTTCACAACACAGCTGTCATGGCTGTTAAATCATGGTGAGAAGTGGATTTTTTTCTGGAAGAACACACATGCATGAGGTTGGTGTGTAAATGGTTGTGGAGGCAAAGTTTCATACGCCAGTCGCTAATGGTAGTGTCCCACTGGCGAATTTTGGCCTGCGACAAGGGACGAATGAAAAACTCGTAGCTCCTCGTAACAGTTCATAGACTGTCGTCTATGTTCGCAATGATTGCTGGCTCGCAGAAAAATGTTCAAAAAGTTCAAAATTTGCCTGCGACAAAACTGTAGTCGAAATTATCTCGTATATCGTTGCACCTATGTCGTACATAGTCATACAGGATCGTAGGTCTTGGTTATGGAAGAGTAACCTCGACTATCTACGAGAGTCTGCGACTAGCTACGAGTAACGTGCGAAGAAACTACGAGTATCTACGACCACCCATGACTAACTTCGTCTAGGCCTGCGAGTGTTCGACCAATCAGCGACCAGTTGACAAACTCACGAAAAACTACGTAAATATCGCAGTTTGTCGAGGGAATATCGCAGACTTCAGATTCACCCTTGTCGTGGGCAAAAGTCGCCAGTGGGACCCTACTATTACTGTCCGAAGCATATCCTCTCGTGGACTTGCTGTGCTGCATTAGCTGGAGAGCTGCAGGCAGACCCCTTCACACCTCATTACCAGGACCAAAACAACATGAACGAGCCAATTTTTATCTGGTATATAATACAGATGAGGTTGTATCATCAATTTACCCCAACCAATCCCACCGACCAAACTCAAGTCCCAGTGAAACCCTGTCCAATAACCGACTGGAAATGAATGCAAATGTTTAACAAAATAGATTTGATATCAAGTTCATAATGTAAACACGAGTATTGCTTACCTCGGAATCATGATAGGATTGTATGCGGCAGCAGTACCTGCATACTTTTAGCATTCAAAACTAAACTTAGAACCTATCAGTTTTTTTCTACAAAATATGCAATGTTTCATGAAAACAATGATGGATGATGGAATACGAATATATAGAGGCTTCGCATACTGCGTTACAAGCCGCCATGCTGGAGTACACATGCTGCAGAGGCGCAGCGAAATGACCCGTGCATGCCCCAATGACGTTACGTCAAACTATGGCGTGGTGCACTTTACACAAGTCATGTCACAGTCGCCTGACACCTCTGCACCCTGTGTCCTCCACAGAATGGCCGCCAGGATGATGTCATTGCAAAGCCTCTATACTGGTGGGACTATATCAAGGGACAAGTGATGTTAGATACTAGGTCTAGTAACATTTTCAAGGGATAGGTAAAATGCTGGTCACAGACCGAGGCATGAACAAATTGATGAACAGGCACAGTTGATAGGATGTCTGTCTAGTGAGTTCTGCTTGTGACTTTGGGCCTTCCTTTTCTTGCTGGGCCACTCTTTTGAAGATCAAACAGACTTGAATGGCAACATCGGTCAACGTGTTGCTTGATTGTGCACTCCGGCTGTAAAACTTGGGGTAAGAGGCATCACATCGTTCAGTCATTCTCCTTTTCCCCTGGTGGACAAAGTCCAAATCATCTACATCATCTGATGCTGAACTGAATTCCGGCTGTACTGTACAGTGCAGCGCAGTTTTTTCACCGGCTGATTGCAGGCGTGAGGTTGGTTAAGGTGATTCACACTGCACAGAAACCAAAATCACGTCATCTGCCATTTTCTTCGAATCGCAACATAAACACGGATTTGCTTCTGAAAATATCACCGAGCAGCAAGATTTATCAGTCTGGCTCGAAACTATCGCCAACACACACCGCCACTAGAGTAATAGAAAATTAACTGACATAAAATGATATTTATGTACTCTGAAGGGCAATAAAGAAGGAGATGTTCTGGACAGGCCAGCTACAGACGGTGTGTCTCCTCCATGTATGCACACTGCATGATGAAGGCAAGAGGGAGGAGACAGAAGTATTTGATTTTTCCATCAGGGCCATAACCATAGCATTATCATCCCTGGTAAATATGGAAGAGGCCATCTCAAGCTATTCATGTTCCTCCTCATTTAGATGGGGTATTTTACTTGCCCTTGCAATGGGCACAGGATACAAGGTACCACAGCTTACTATCCCATGCCACGGACATGAAGAGCCAGGGAGGATTAACCCTTTAGGCCCTGGACTTATTGTTACGTATGTTCTGTGAACCCCAGACCGCCCCGGAGGTTTTCAGCAAATATCTCGTAATTCATACACCTGATATTTGCTGTCAACCAAAACCCCAGAACGCCGGCCACGTATGAAATCCCAGACCGGCCAGTGCTGGCCTGTGCAATGTCTGAGTCATCATATGGCTGAAAATAAAGGACATCGGTGGGCGTTGGGGGATTTTCAAGGCGGCCGTTAGAGAGCCTAAAGGGTTAATCCTATATGGCCTGGACTTGATTCAAACCCGGGACCTGCCGCTATTAAAGCGGAAAGCACTAGGCCATTAAAGGCTCCTCAGGAGCCTCCTCAAGTCTCCTCAGGAGAAAGCAGTGATTGTGAACAGGGCTTAAGATAAGAGGAGTTTTTGCTTAAAATATTCCTTGAAATCTGAAAACACTCCTCATTTCAGAGCTGAAAGGGTGAAATACTCCTTGAGATTTATCAGTGTGCAATACTTTACTAATGGAATACTCCTTTGAAGAGTGAAAATACTCTTCAAAGTCTGAAGAGAAGACTGTGATACTCTTTGCCCTCCAAAGGCCTTGACTGAATGTGAGACCTACCAGGGACACCTCGGGGGCAGACCAACAATCAGAAACTGTGTTCTGTTGAGAAGTTGTAGATAAAATCCAGGCATGGGCAATATTGTATTGAACTCACCCACAGAAAAACTGACAAATGAGTCCATTTGAATTCAGTATCACAGTGAAATGTCAGCAACAATGGATAGATATCGCCGTAGGCTTCGTTCAATAAGGACACACCCAATCCTAACCGTGCGGTCAGTACACTTATCGTGTTACATCTTCCTCGGGCAAAACTTGAGAATGGGAGGCAAGAAAAACTTACCGGTTGTTTGGAGAAAGTCAGGTATCTCAAATTGCAAGTGACAAAATCGTTCCTCAGTAGGAGTCTATCCATTAATGAATGATATTATCAAGAATATCTCCTAATATAATATATGTTTTTTGATATTACCTATGCATGAGAACATGTGAGCCTTCATCAAGTCAACAGCTGCAACCATGATGATCACTTTTGTGGATTTTTTAAAGATAGCCGTAATTCTTAGGGAACAGCTGCAATTTCACTTTTTTGAGTATTTTTCGAATATTCAGGTGACAAATTATCATTTTTCAATATTTTTATGCATTCAATAGAAGTCAGCCATACTTTAATAGCGCCAAAAGATGGCACCAAAGTTCTCGCGGACCAACACAAAAGGACATTAATTTCTCAGATTGGTGCCCAATCAACCATGAATGGGTCTGCCAGGCAGTGAATTGGGCCGTATTGACACCTATTGGTCAACTGACTGACAGCTCCTAACCCACTCCACCCTGTGGTTTTTGCAAGTGAAACCATATTTTTCTGCTGTCGTTCAAGAACCCCTCGGTATTTGCCTGAGCAGGCAGACGACATCTACTGCTCAGATTTTTCCATAAAACTTCGAAAACCAGGGATGACCTTTGAATGGAGTTCCTATACACATTTTTTTGAAAACCTACAATTCCATCTTGTTGGTTTTCATATATTTTGTGGTGCACAGGCTAAAACAAAGTTTCCAATCTGCATCTTGAGTGCAATAATGATCAGAAGCAGCCTATGCCGGCCACACGATCAAATTTTTCACACATTTCTTTTCTAATTACACAATAATTACACAATAGGCCTATAAAGGCCTTGATATCAACATTGCAATGCCTTGATATCAAGCATATTCAGAAAAGTTGATGGAAAATTTGACTGTAGTAGCAGTAATTAGTTTTCACACATTCTCCAGCTGTGACATCATTAATACCACAGAATGTACATTGTATTCTATAGTACTACAACATCGCAATGCGAGAGCAAAAAACCTGACAGACAACCTCAATAGACAAGGCTCAACTGAAGAGGCCTCAGAATAATGAAGAGAAATATATCTATTGCTTCCAATGTCCATAGTACGGTGGGATCGCGTCATAAAATGATCAGCCCGATATCAACATTCAATACTGTCGGCTCTAATGGTGTTATAGAAACCAAGTCGGCCTCATCAATACTAGTTGGATACTGTAACATTATGAATGGCTGGCATGCAGCTAGTACCTTTGTCTAAGCTAGAAAAGTCAATGTGGACTCAATCCATGCTGTATTCGCTGTAGAGCCGTAGCATGCATGGCTGGCTCACCTGCGCGCAGATGTATACATCAGCCGTGTACACATGTAGCTGTTAGCAATCGGGTAAAAACTTCAATCACCTTGTCAGAAAAGTGAACATATGTGTATACGCACCGATGAAGCCACAAAACTGAGATATTTAGTAAATAACGCAAAAACATGACAATTTCGCACGTAAAAAGATAAAATCCGAGGGAATTTATCCGATTCAGAATCTCCTCTGTGGGCCTACTCCATCCATGGTGCTCTATCTGATCAACAAGAGCTATCTAATCAAAGGGTTACCTCAACTCAAGCTAACTGGGCAGGTGATCCAGGAGGATACACTACCTGTCTGTGCAACTCCTCCAGGCCACAACAAGTTTTGTTGTATTAAAAACCTGCCAAAAAACATATGAAAATGAAGCTGGATCGTGTCTGCCTCTGGCACAATGGGATTCGTTAATATGTCAAGAAAAAGAACTTGGATTGTGTCTGGAACATATTTTCTGACCGTAACTCAGAATGTGTCATCCGACGTTTTGTTGGACAACGTGGCCAACCTTCCAACAGACCAGAATCTGAGCTTGGCAGAACGTGTGAGAGAGGAACCAACTTCTACCCAGACAGGCACGGATCCAAGGGGGGACGCACAGGGGCACACGCCCCCCTTTTTGGCCAACAAATCTGTAAAATCGACCTTGAAATTCTGTAATCTGGAGCAAATCTTTGAAATTTTGTAGAATTCAATGTTCAGTAGCACATGGCACCCCCCTCTTGTCCCAAATCCTGGATCCGCCCCTGCCAGAGGCCTAAATTGGGGGGGGGGGNTTTCGGAAAAGAGGGGGCACAGTCTGGTAGAAACATTGAACTCTGTGGTGAATTTCAATGATTTGCTCCAAATTTCAGAATTTCACGGTCAATTTTACAAATGCTGGCCGAAAGGGAGGCGCGCACCAGGTGCGCCCCCCCCCCCCCCAGATCTGTGCCTGTATATCACGACAGGGCAAAATGACATAGGATTCAAAATACAAAGACCTTGAACTAGTGGTAGTTCTGACCAGTTGAAATGTACTTGGTCAGTTCATCAACATCATCAACACCTCACAAGAGCAAAGAACATGAGTGAAATGTGACCCTCCACAGCAAAACCAGTCGCATGTCGCTCAGAAGGTGAGCCACAACGAACTAAGATGACACCAGTAAGAGAATGGAAGAAATAGATTATTTCAGATTTTATAACAAGCAGACAATATTGAAAGTGACAAACATTTGTGACCCGGCACAACAAAATGAGTCAGAATGCACACAGAAGAAGACCCAACATGTCCAAGGTGACACCAATGGTTTGTTGATTTCAGGATTGTCTGCCCATTGTGAAATTTGACTTTGTCGATTTCTGTAATTGTTATCTGGTGTCATCTTCGGTCTTCTTCTGTGCACATTCCGACTCATTTTGTTGTGCCGGGTCACATTTAGAGCGACATGCGACTGGTTTTGCTGTGGAGGGTCACAAATCACTGAGGATCATCCCGGACACCACACATCCTGGACGCCACACTTCCACAAGATTTTTTCTCAGCTAAATACATGTATATGGCCTACAATGTCATCTATTGTAGCAGCAGTAAGTTAATCACATTGAAGTGTTTTGATTGTCAACAGGACCACATATCATGTCAAAATGTCGTCCCTATTCCACGCTTTCTTGGCTTGAAATGCGTGCGAAAACCATCCAATTTTCCACTAAGCACAAGGCCTACTTGGCCCGAATCAGACAGCCTTAGTTGAGATCAAATAGGTTATCAACATGTTATTTAAATGATTTATAGTTGTTATGGTCGACAAATATCTCATGATTGGAACTAGAAATTTTATTAAAACTTTAATGGCTGTTCTGAGTTTAGTAAATAGAGCATTGACTTTTCAGGTGGCAAAAATGGACACAAAGCAATCGGAGATGATTACAAGACAATCAATACAATAGTTCTGCTTGCATTTCGTTGAATTATTTATTTTCTATTATATTTTCTATCAAAATATACTTGGAAAGCTGTTGAAAACAAACCAAAGGGAAAATGAATCAAAGTAAGGGCCACAAAAACATCAGAGTTCAGAGAGGAGATTTCAATGCAATTTGCAAAACAGGAAATGAGAATTTGCGGCATTTTCAAATCAAAAATTAACTTGCTATGCGACTGGAAGCAACTACCGGCAATGGCGTTTCCGGCAACGGTGGGCGACTGGCTGGAAACAGCAGCAACTGATCAGATTCTCAAACAGATCGACGTGCGCGCCCCGGCAACGCTATTGCCACCGTTGCTGCTAGTTCCAGCCAGTTGCTCATGTTCTACTCGTTGCCGACCTTTGCTTCTAGTTTTCTTCAGTCGCTGTCGATGTGCGCAGTCTGACAATGAATTTCCTTTGTTTGTGGAGCACACCTAGTCATGTGACGGAATCCCGAGTGGTCCGCTCGGAAGACATCGACAATTTCTGTGTAGCATTCAGTTCAGTTGCCTGTTCGATGTGCGCGCTCCAGATTGAAGACTGGATTGTGCCACTTGTTGCCGCAATGACCAGTTGTAATCGATGTGCGCGTTCCGCTCACATCGATAGTGACTGTTGCGTTCAGTTGCTTCCAGTCGCAAGGTCGATGTGCGCTAGGCTTTAGGTCTTGTCATGACCATTTTTTGCCAAACAGGCTTTTAACTCAAAGAACAATGTTAAAAAGTTTGAGATCGAACTAAAGTCCTATACACATTACCATATTCATATTTACCTGGTATGTAAATTAGCTGAAAAGTGGGTTGCTTATGTAAATAGATCCTGCAGACATTCAAATTGGTTGCTGTTGATAGAGTAAATGCAAGTTGCCATTTTGCAAATGTAATATGTATGTAATTGAAATTTCATGATATTTATGGCATTAAAATGAACATTTTGGGGCTGTCACAATATTAAGTGGCCGAGACTACAGATTAATTGCCAATGATATGGGAAGGCTATTCATGCAAGAAAATAGCTATGAATAATTAACCTGAGGATACATGTATCATTTTTGAAACATGAAAACCACCTGAGTGAATAAATTTTCGAAAAAAAGCATTGTGGAGCAATGAATTTGCGTCACTTTAATGTAGGTAAAGCAGTCCTAAGGACAGGAGTCCTAAAACAAAATGTGAGTAGATGTCAATGCAAGTCCTTTAGTTTCAATCACACAGGACATGGTCCAAAATGCAAAGTGCCAAGTATTTTGATTTGCCCTCTGTGCCCAGCGTTTGTGGCATGATCCTGGATTTAACCCAGGAATGCAAAGTAGACAAGTGGCAATTATCATTCAAGGGAGTATCTCAAAGGGGGATGCTGTAGTGGTTGTTATATCACTATCAGGTTACACGAACTGTATCCCAGCTCACTCTCTGTTCGAAGGGTCACTAACAAGAGGCAAAGAAACATGAAGGGTTTCCACCAGAGGATAAAATGGGTAAAATTCCGTTCCCTTAAATTTTTCCAGGGTACGGATCCGTACCCTGAAAAACGTTCATGACATGTCGGACGCAACCAAACAACCAGCATGACCGCGTGCGGGGATTTTATGCTTCAAAATACGCCTAAAATGGCACCAAACATCATTCAAAACCTTTTAAAATCAAAAAAAAATTTGTTTAACAAATTTTTTTTTCAAAAATTTGTTGGTCCGTATACCCTCATTTTTTTTTCTGGCGGAAACCCTGACATGCAAATAGTTTTGGCAGGCAAAGTCATATTGACCAATATCTGCTAATCTACAGGCTGGCTAACATACTGAGTGGCTGTATTGAAAAACAAAGCTAAGTCCCAAAACTCCTGAGAAATGCAGTCTGCTGCCTGTTCATACTCTGGCCTGAAGATGGCACCACTGGTGACTTACATCCAAAAGTGGCAGAAAGAGCATGCGTGTTGGAGGGAAGGGGCGACTGAAGAGGAACTGTCACCTGATAGACAGAACACTGGAGTGGAGTCGTCGTTTGAAGGGTCGAAGAAATGCACTTTACCAGATTGGCCATGAATGAAGGCATTGAACTGGCTAAATTTGCCACTTTACATTCCTTTTTCTTTATGAGGGTCTTCATTCCATGGGCACCCAAAGCATGATGTCAACGGGGAACCTAGCTACGATAGAGGGCAGCACACCGAAACCAGGTCCACAATGGATGCCTTTTGTGTGGGAAATTGATCAAGACCGGGATGTCAGTTTCATTTCAATATTTTTAACCACTGCTGACACCTATTGTCAATAGGTGTCAGTAGTGGTTAAAACTACGTATTGAAATGAAACTGACATCCCGGTAGGAAGTCGGCTAGGGTCCCCATTTTACATTGTCATCTAAACAGCTGGCGTGTAATAATATTACTGCTCACCTCCACCAGAGTTAAAGACTTAAATCTTACCTCAGAGTGTTGTCTGCTTGTGGCCTACATCCAATCCAGAAGTTGATCAAGGACTACCTGGAATGTACAAGGATAAGAAATCGTGAAGAGCAGAAAAATACAATCCAACAGACTGTTTTCAAATTGACGTAAACGACAAAGATCTGCGCACTTCCACCAAAATCTCAACCACAACCTCGGTCTGAAACTGAATGATGTAACGCAGACAACCCCATGGCAGTGACGTCAAAGACACTGCATCAGACTCGACCATGCATTGGTGAATCGTGGATGGCGTCACGTCAGCCGGTTTCAGATCGAGGTTCTGGTTGAGATTTTGGCGGAAGTGCACAGATCTGCGAATTCAAGAATGGTCTATTCAGCAACTGATCGAGGACTACCTGAAATCAAAAATACCTAAGAGAAATGTATGAAGGATTAAAAGTTATGATACCTCACGAAGACCAAGAAAAGGAACAGATGTGGCATTGCTTCATAAGCAAAGACAATATTTGTTGACTTTCTTTGCTTCCTTTAATAATATTCCTGACTTAAGACAAAAAGCCTCAGCCAAGAGCTAAAAAGTAAAATCGCGTGGGATGAGTACGGGTGCCGCGCCATTTCTTGATGATGTCCAAGCAGACGAGGAATAATGCAAGCTATCACCTTGATGAGACAGGATGGAGATTTGAGGAGAAATTTGCCAAATAAGGCATCTCAGTCGCCATGGAAACTAGAATGGTGTAGACACCAAGGCAACAGATAGGACAATTAGAGCATGTAGGGTTTGTATGTGAATTAGAAACCATCTGTAACTTACCCTTTCAGACCTGACCGCAAGTTCTCAGGAGTGAGGACCTGTTGAATTTTCAAGGTCAAGTTCAAGGTCATGGGGTCATTACGGCAGTGTGATGAGTCAAACGAAATGAAATGCCCCGATTATATGATCATTGACGAATTGATTCCATTAACCTCTATACGTTTAAAGCCTAGCGTACATCGGCCTTCCGACTGGAAGCAACTTCCGGCAACGGTTGGTGACTACCTGGAACCAGCAGCAACATATCAGATGCTCAAACAGGCCGATTGTGCCACTTGTTGCCGCAATGACCTGTCGTAACCGATGTGCGTGGAATGCGTACATCAATAGCGACTGTTGTGTTCAGTTGCTTCCAGTCGCAAGGCCGATGTACGCTAGGCTTTTGAAGCATTTTCCCTGTGAAAATCAGGCTCCAGACTGCTGAAGCTATAATTGGTCACGGACAAAGTTTCAAACTCAAAAGAGGCAAACAACTATTGCCAAAATGTCATTGACATTGTTGTTCGTACATCATCATTACAGCAAACTACTTAACACCATAATATTTGCAATTGTGGCTAGACAGCACTCAGCTGAAGGACCTAGCTCCATATCGTTGCTTTTCCTTTTGGCCGTCATATATTTCATATCCCGGATCATTTACGCTTTCAGCCACCTTGTCGACATTGAGTGACTTGACATGATTTCCCAGGGAAGAGCGAGGATGGAAAGTGGGGAAATGTATCTCGAGCAATTGACGGAACTCTTGTCACGGAGCCTTGGGAAAATGCCAGACCGATAAACATGATTTCTGCCAAGATTATTGACAAACGAGATCCAATCTCAAAACTTCTAGAGACTTCCGCCAACCTATAGAATTTTCATAGGAATTGATTGAACTATTCACAGACGGCAGGGCTCGAAAAATCACATGCCCGAATGCCCACAGGCAACCTGTTCAACCACCTGGGCAACAAAAACCAACTTTCAGCCAAATACAACATGCCCGACCGGGCAACTCTTAATTGGATCCCACTCAAAAAATAAACATAATTAAAGTAAATTTCCAACCAAACCAAGGGATTCGGGCATCCAGCAAGATGAGCTGGGCATCTAAAAACCTCAAAACTGAAAAGACAGGTTTCCCGACTGGGCATGTAGGCTCCAGAGAATTTTTCAAGCCCCGACGGCAACTGCGAGCCAACAAAAAAATACGAGGAGTCATTATATCATAATAAGTTGCGTCGGCTTAAAATCATGGCTGCAATTTCCATCACCAGGCACAGGATATACATGTACACACAACTAAAAGAAAACCAAGTGGACTTCAACCAAACACGATGGCAAATCACAACTTCTAGCAAATCACGACGTGACAAATTGTTGACTGACCTTCGACCCAGATATGGAAATACGTGGCTGTAAAACCCAATAAACCGCAATCATTGTGGTCAATTGCCCTTGACTCCTTATTGAGACCAGCGATTTGCCAACACATGTCCCATTTATGATCGCAATATTACCATAAACCATTTCATGATATAAAATATTCGTGGTTTCCCGACACTTCAGGCTTGAACGCTTTCAACATCAAGTTAAAAGGATAAAACATCTGTTCTGAACTACAATTTCACATTCATAATCATTTTGCGATTCTTTTTCATTCCCACCTGAATTTTTAGTATACATTTAATATTTGATAAGCATGTATCACCACTACCAGCATTGTTAATGTCAGAGTTGCTCATGGAAAACACCATCTGTGAATGTTTCCAAGGAATTTCACATGTCCTTCAGTAAAATTGCTTTTTGAACAGCCCTTGCCTTCAACATACGGTGGTGTAGTGTTTTGGGTCTCCGACTAGCGGTCAGAGGGTCCCGGGCTCGAATCCAACTGGCGTGAGACTTTGGGCATGTCTCTTTGCCTCACTGGCCTCTCTCCACCCAGGTGTATAAATGGGTACCGGTCGGAAGTGCTCGGATTGTAGCGCTGAATGAGCAGCTCATCTGAGTTCTACTGAAAGGTTTCAGGATAGACTGGGGTTAAAGTGTAAAGTTGGATGACACCTCTACCGTTGTTGATATCAGACTATAAACCCAAACTTTAACTTTAACTTTTAACTTTAACATACAGATGGAATCAATTCAAAGAGACCCTGGTATCTGTACAAGATTTTACAAGAGAAAGAAAATTATGCAGGAAAACATCTCGTTAAACCAAGGATAATAGCAACATGATCTACACAGTTTCTTTGCCCTGCTACTTACATCACTACACTGTTGCCATAGTGGCCACATCACCTTTCACACATTCCATAATTAGTCTTATAACGACTAACACCACAAAGCTCGAGATCTCAAAATCATGTTTTTCATCAATGGGGGTGACTGACTTCTGCTGCCCAATTATCACATTTTGGTACATGAGGTTTGAGAGGTGATGAAAGAGGAAGCAGCTATAGACGATTCTCGAATTAGCAGATCTGCGCACTTCTGCTGAAATCGCAACCACAACCTCGATTTGAAACCAGCTGGTTTTGGCACATGAGGTTTGAGAGGAGATGAAAGAGGAAGCAGCTATATATACATGTAGGCCTAGAAGATTGCCCAAATAGCAGATCTGTGCATATCTGCACACTTGCGCCGAAATCGCAACCACAACCTCGATCTGAAACCAGCTGACAAGCCATGATTCAGCAATGGTCGTTTCTGATGCAACGTCCTCGAAGTGGGTTCTCTGCGTCACGTCATTCGGTTTCAGACCGAGGTAATTGTTGCGATTTCGGCGGAAGTGTGCAGATCTTCCTCGTTTACGTTAATTTGAGAACTGTCTATAGCTGGAACTTCCTTGATGGCAAACAGGGAAAATATCAAAATCAAGTTCGCAGGGAGAAGTTGAATCAGAGACAACAAGTGTCGGGAACACCAGCACTTCAGATCTGAAAGATGATCTGTTGCAGAAGATGTTTTTGTTCCAGCACCACATCAAAAGAACTGGCCAGTTAATGTCACTGATTAAGTAACAGGATGAGGAACCTGCAGAACTTACTGGGACAACTGCTCACAAAGCCGACCTGTCGGGATATAAAGTTATGCTGGTTCCCCATTGAGCATTATTGCACTTCAACCCGTTATAAACTGTGTATTTTTTTTAGTTCTAATTTTCCTTTCTTAAAAAATGTGCCAAAAAAAGTATTTGACACACAAGGTTCCAGACATGAGATATCGTCCAAAGCAATGTGAAGTGCCATTTCCTTGCAAGGCATACTATGCCCTAGCTACGATTCTCGGGAGTTTTCGGGGATCACTTATTCCAAGAGATGAGCACTGTGATACAACCTACCTGGTTTCAATAGAGAAAGGGAGAAATCACATACATGTACACAGAAGGTAATTCTGCATTACATGACAACTTCATCTGCATCCACAAGCTTTAGAACTCACAGTCTATCCTAATGAAAATACTCAACTAAAAGCCTTTCATAACCTCTTCTCAAGACATCTCATTCCCCTGGGGTAGACACATTACCACCACATTACACTATTATCATTACTTCAGTATATCCCAAAATTATAAGGTTATGGCCCATAGAAATCTTGTGTTCACCAACAAATCCCTACTTTGTGCTTTTTTTATGGCATGGGATCAGTTGGTTTGTAATCTGGGATTAATAAATTCAATCTGTTTAATCGAGTTTATCGCTTGGTTGACGAAGAGGAAAATGCTAGTGTAATATTTAGTAAGCATGTTTTACTATTGTGGTATTTTGGTACTACTGGGGAACAGTAAGCAGCATGCATGTACCGTTTTTTTGCGACTATAAGGCGCGGCCTTTTTCGTGAAAAAGGGTCTAAAATGGCGGGTGCGCCTTATAGTTAGGTGCGCCTTATCTGTGGCATGGGTCCGGCAATTTTGTCAGAAGTGTCAAGACGCTGATAAACCCAAGCATTCAAGCAGCATGCATGCATGTGTGACCGGTGCAAGCTAAGTCATGCTCATGAGATTTAGGGTGAAATTAGGGGGCGCGCCTTATAGTCAGGTGTGCCCTATAGTCGCGAAAATACGGTATATGTAGACTGGTGCACTGTAGCAGATGCAATTTAACCTCTTCAGTGCCTAGCTATACCCATACTGAAAGTGCCTAGCAATTTTGGCAAAATCACACAAATCTTACTTTCATGACGAAAGGTGAACGTAGAGGTAGTTAAACCACTGACTAACAGATGGCAGCACCATTTCTCTATGCATTTTAAATGTTAAAAGGCGTCCACCGGCCACTGGGTGATCGGCACTTTGGATTTCATTCAAAGACGCCACTGGGTGATCGGCACTTTGGATTTCATTCAAAGACGCCACTGGGTGATCGGCACTTTGGATTTCATTCAAAGATGCCACTGGGTGATCGGCACTTTGGATTTCATTCAAAGACGCATCCACCGGTGACCAGCATCACCGGTGGGTAGGCAACATTGTATACATTCATTATCCACTGGTGACCGGTGGGTAGGCACTGAAAGGGTTAAAGAAAGGATTCATCACCTTCCCTTGCTTTTTCTGCCCTATGTACCACTCAAACTCGCATCAGCAACTTTCATGAACCTGGCATTAGGAAAACCATTAGTATCCCCACAATATCCATCCATACATGCCTGCCAGTTTGGTTTCTAATCCTATCCTTTGGATGCGAGACAATAAGCCAACAATGCTATATATCTGAGTAATGATGTGGCAAGACATCATGGTTGCCAAAGCTTCCACTAGGTCACCATGAGGAGTCTGAGAGGTGCCACTGGGAACACACTTGCTAGAAACCTCTATTATTCATAAGGGGGCAAGGTTCATAAGAATAAACCATGTGACGACTAGCTGAAGTGACACTCTTTCTCAGTGCAGTCTCGATTTTGAGGGAAGCCAGTGGTACAACCTCAGTTCTGAGAGCCAGTGGTGGGCCTTGCAGTTGTGTCGTAAGCCAGTAATAGAGCCTCAGGTATGAGGTAAGCCAGTGGTAGAACCTCAGTTACGAGGTAAGCCAGTGGTACAACCTCAGTTATGAGGTAAGCCAGTGGCTAAACCCTTGTCATGAGGTAAACTAGTGGTAGAACCTCAATTATGGGGTAAAAGCCAGTGGAAGAGCCTCAGTTTATGATGCAAGCCAGTGGTACAAAAAACCTCAGTTAGAGCCTCAAAAATGTCAGTTGTGAGATAAGCCAGTGGGCCAGCCAGTTATGAGGTAAGCCAGTTGAAGGACCTCATTTATGAGGTAAGTCAGTCAATATGACGATACTCAGAGGGTTAAAGATGGCAGACAACATTTGTAAGCCATCCGTGCAGTAAGTAAGGAGGATACTTACTCATCTGACGCACACATCATCAACCGAAAGCTGCGAAACACATTGCAAATAGCAAGATCGCAGTTAAAATGCTGTGAGCTTAGAATGTTTGCACCGTTTGGCCTACGTTTTTTGACTCAACTCCCTGTATCATTGTTAAAACATGCTACAATTGGCCTATCACCTCGAGTTAAACTAATTAGAATTCTAATGACTTGGCGACCATTTGTACACAAGCGCGCACGTCCTACGGCTGCGCACCTGTTTTCAGTACGGTGACCAGTAGGGCCCCAATGAGGTACCATTCCTTATTTCTACAACTGGAATGCGTGTGATGCTGGCTGAAGTGATAATTGAAACATCGGCGATGTGTTCACTTGGCTTTTACCTGAGGATAAAGATATCCATGCGTTTTCCAAATGATTGGTTTAAAACTGCAGAGATATTTGATGAAGTAGTAGTACACATAGTGCTAATAGTTCACCATTTAACACTAGGCCTTGGATGAAGCATGGAGGTATATTTTATACCTCCATGGATGAAGCTACAAGCAGTACGGGATAAGAGTTTTCTTGCACAAGTGGACTAACAAATCCATAATTGTTGGTTTCCTTATACAACTTTAGGTAACATCCAACTTTAATGTTGGTCCAAGTTTGATCTGGTTGGATGAGGCCGTCCACACTATCCAACATCACACACTCATGTTGGGTGTTGTTGAAAAAGCATGAGCATGTTTATTCTTCATCCAACAGGTTGGTTGCTGTTGGCGACTGTTGAATGNACTGCCCTACGGCACATCCTTTTTGCACGAATGGCTATGGTTGAGAAGAAAACGTTATCCTATCCCTCCAAAGAGGTTCACAATCGCATGTCTTATTTCATACTAAATGAGACACTATCAGTCAATGCCTCAAAAAATGACTGAACACCCAAGAAATGGTATCAATGCAAAATATCTACAATATATACGTAGGATGAGATAGGGGTTCGCAGCAATTCCACTGAACATTATGACAATGTGTTGTTATGGTTGTGTCAAACATGTAGCAACATCTTTATGAATGCACGCCTGTCAGATGCAATATCACGACAACAAACGTAGAAGACAAGGAAAAGTGAAAGATAACGTAAAGGAATCGTAAAGAACGTACCTGGCAAGAAAGCAATGGTATCATTCCAGGCTACACGTGACTGGCAAGAAGCAAACAAAGGTAACAGCATTCTGAAAGCCTACGACTTACTCCCTTCAGAGCCGCAGGAAAAATCTAATAGAAGTGGATATTCTGGATAATGGCTTGGGAAATTCTTCTTACCGGAGATCTGATAGTGAATAGTTTCACAGCTAGGCTATATAGCAAATCGTTTTTAATAAAGTATTCTCGGCCTCAAAGAACAATATTCACCGCCTACTGCGGATTCCTCTCGCAGCCCACCTGGCCTATACGCTCTCTATCTTTTCTTTCAGGTTCATTTCACCATACTACCATGTTGATTCCTTCGCTGATGGCCAGCTAGGAGCTAGCAGGTACAGGCAATTAGCCTTCCCGAAGCTTTACCTGCTATTTTCGAGGCGGCCAGGGGGATGGCATTCATCATCAAGTGAAACCATTTACCCTTTCCATAGTGCCTCAGGCAGTTGTGGTGATATTTTCGTCACGAATCAGTCCAATTTCAAGTTCGAAATTGACCGAGTTCATTCAGCGTTGTTTCACTAAAAGCAATGTCGAACTAACCATTTTCGAAAAAGTAATTCCTTACTGCTAAGGTAGGTTCAACAGTTCAGAAACAAATCATTTGCGCAGGCTAGAACGGTTCACAAGCTAACAGGTATGAACAATTAGCCTTCCTGAATCCTTCTATGCAGCTGTGGGCGGCTTGGAAGGAATCATTCTCTCTTTCACATGCCTGAGGCAAAGAATAGAACACCACTAGAATTACTTCAGTTTGGTTCCAGTAGAGGGATAGGATATACCATTACGTCTGACAATGCCACGGGTACAACCAGAACATGCCAATATACTGCCGCTTCTGGCAACAAAGCGAGCTGTGATTGAGAAACGCATTCCATCTAAATCAACACAACTTTTTGCTCATCTTGTCAAAGATGGAGCAAAAACCCCAGACAGTGCTGGCCTGCAATTGAACTGCGGGTCCTCCATCCATCATGTTGCAGAGTGCTCAACATTTTCTACAGTTAAACTGAGACTCAACTCAATGAATATTCAAGAATTTAATGAAGAACCTTGCAGAGCCAATAGATATTTTTAGACCCTGGTAAAAACGCAGGAATGACTTACATGTACAAAGAATTTTTCATGCCACCGAAACCTTTCCGGCACATAGGCTGCCTCCAATAATACAATAGAACATATAGCTCTCAAAGAAAAAAGCTGAAATTTAAAAAGTATGAATTCTTATTTAAATATTTATAAAGCAGAAGTATGGCTGAAGAAAACCTCAAGATCAAAGGAGAACAAACAGCTTATAGAAAATCATGACAAAGACAAGTTGAATAGAGACATCTCAGAAAAGCAAGAAGAAAGTTTGCTGAACACAAGCAACATGAAAGATGACACCAATTCCATTCTCAACAACACGGCTCAGACACCGAGCTTTGAACAACTAAGATGGCCAACTTTGAAATGACATTTTCAGCTGTTGATTTATCAGTAAGTTAAAGCAAATGACAATCAGCTCTAAATGAATATCTAAAGAACGAAGGACCAGGTAGAGCCAACAAAGACACCTGGTATTAAAATAAAGAAATGAACGACTTCAAAAAGGATTTTTCAAACCGATGACGAGAGGATGGTCGTCCGAGTTCCTTTTTACCATTTTCCTCATCTCAAAACGTGGTAGCAACAAACAGCGTGAAAATATATTTTCGTAAAAAATTCCTTAAAAATATTTTTCTCGACTAATCGAAGGCATTACCAAAAAGACGCGGAACAGACAACCCGCGGTGTTCACTTCTCGACGAAGAATGCAGAAAGTAACACAAGATCAGCCAAGTTAATGAATATCCCGGTGAGAAAGAGACGGGATAACATGGGGCATTCATCGAAACCCATGCCACTTTTAACAGTTGGAGACCTAGTTCTAACTAAGAGCAAAAAGTGTGTAATTCTAAGAGGTGAAAATGAATATGCTTGTCTGTAATATATTAGCAGCATTAATTGTCAACTAAAACCAATCTTCAAATTCCACAAGCAACATGGACATATTTTCATTCTATGTTTTTTTGTTGAACCAGGGATGCTCACAGCCATGTCCAAATCAATTACAGTGAACTTCGAGAGGAATTGCCATTTTTTCCAACTCTCTGTCTTCTGAGGTAGATGAGATTTTAGGGAAACATTCGCCCCTCGCGGTCAGCTTCATCATGGCTCTGTGCCAGACTCGTTGTGTGATATCCAGAGAGCCAAGGCCCACCACGGTCACACAGCCATGAATATTGGCTCAGCGAATGACACGTGCGCTTTAGGAAGGTACTTGAGCCTCTTCAGACTGTTTGCGCACATTGAAGGGGGAACTACTTAAGTTACACCCAACACTTGCAGCTGCATTGTTCACGCTATGTACGCAAACCATCACCATATTTTATGGATCTAAAACCATTCCACAGTTATTTGTACACCCCTTGAATACAGATATTGAAGTCTCACATCCAGTGCTGAGGGCCACCAGTTGACAGGTCGTGCAGGATTCTGAAATTTTTCGGGGGCTGAAATGCTTATGCATCAGGGGTAGCGAGCATAAAGGGGTCGTAACCCTACGTCAGGCCTACGCCAGGCGTAGTGCTGGTCGCGGCCCTGTCCTCGACCAGCACTACGCCTGGCTTAGGCCTGACGTAGGGTTACGACCCCTTTATGCTCGCTACCCCAGGAGTTCTCATGACATAGCTACCAACCAGCATGAAACATAGCCATTGGTCAATAACCTCTAGCACTGGTTGGAGAGAATCTACTGCCATAAAGTGGCCTTCTCTGGTATTAAAGACTAAGAATGTTCTTCCCTCTTCACAGGGTAGGCAGTAGGATTTGAGATGCTCGATGTGGCAAGATCTGTCCCACAAAACTGCCAGAATAGTGGGTGCTGTAGAGACCCAAGGCCTAATGAGGAACCGGCCGAACTAATCTGTGATGTGGCGCTGGTGAACAACTCACTTAAAACTATGACGTCGAAAGTCCAGCCAACGTTATTTGCCATTTAATTCTGAAACTACACCCTATTTCTAGCCCTAATATACCTGAAGTAGTCCATTGAATTTCAAATTTTACATTTTCAGCATCAAGTATAGAACTGACTCAATGTAATCTGAATATTTTCAAACGAAAATTCAAGCGGGAACATGCTGAATTTCATCGATAAAATTGACTATTTAGCGTAAACAACAGACCGAAGAGCAACGTCATTGATTCTGAATGACGCATCGCACATAATGTCGCGAACAATGCGCGACGTCAATGACGTTTTCAACATCGCAATGCATGCGCTTTTGTTATAAAACTGAGTTGTTCCCCAGCGCCTCCTTTGGGCATGCCGGTTCCCCATTCCCCAGAGGTTCTGAAATCAAGAGTAAGGTATGCACGGGTCAAGAAAGCGATGTTCTGGAAGTTACTTCCATTGGCTCTCACTCTAACATTCCGAACATTGTTACGCCCTACACACAGAAATTACAACCTGATACACACTGGCGTGGCAAAAAGTTATTATCTTTTTTGTCTGGCTATTTTTACACAATCGATGATGACTTTGTCTAAAATAGTTTGCGGGTGAAGACAATCAATACGCAACCATGAGAACAGGTTCAAATTGATGATTCAAAGTTGAAAAGTCAGGATCGCAGAGGCAATATGATTGCGCACCCAACAAAAGCCCTGGTTACCGTACACTAAATAAAAGCCTGCGTCACACCCGGGCTTTTTTGTCTACAGCTGTTAAAAGCGTGGGTTTAATAGACCCGGGGATGAAAAACCCGGTGCTAATAAGCCCCGCCGAGCTCGAATGGTGTTGGGAGGGCTTAATTTTTAATAGGCCCCTGTCACAAAATTTTAGTAGTGTTGACGCGCGCCTGGTCTCAGGCGGGATTTTTTACAGCCGGGCTTGACGGGTCTCAAAAAGCAGAGCTATAATCTACCGGAGACCTCCAGAATGTCATATGTCAGACCTACCACACGCTCCATTAGACGGACTTGTAACACACCATTAGAAATTCAAGGTGAACAAGTCACGGCAGCACACATCATCATTCCGACCTCTTTACATCCATGAAATATAGATTNGCTATTCATGCAAGAAAATAGCTATGAATAATTAACCTGAGGATACATGTATCATTTTTGAAACATGAAAACCACCTGAGTGAATAAATTTTTGAAAAAAAGCATTGTGGAGCAATGAATTTGGGTCACTTTAATGTAGGTAAAGCAGTCCTAAGGACAGGAGTCCTAAAACAAAATGTGAGTAGATGTCAATGCAAGTCCTTTAGTTTCAATCACACAGGACACGGTCCAAAATGCAAAGTGCCAAGTATTTTGATTTGCCCTCTGTGGTCAGCGTTTGTGGCATGATCCTGGATTTAACCCAGGAATGCGAAGTAGGCAAGTGGCAATTATCATTCAAGGGAGTATCTCAAAGGGCGACGCTGTAGTGGTTGTTGTCACTATCAGGTTTACACGAACTGGACGGATCCCAGCTCAGGGGCGGATCTAGGAATCAGGTAAAGGGGGCACAGAAAGCCACAGGGGGATCGATGAAGGCTAGCACCGAAGGTGCAAAGCCACGGCAGAAAATTTTGAAATCCAGAAGGCCGTTGGTGCGATTTCAACATTGGTCACCGAAAAATAGGGGCTAGGCTGGGCCAGGTTTGCCCCCCCCCCCATCCATGCCTGAAGTCGTGAGGGTCACTAACAAGAGACAAAGAAACATGCAGTTGTTTTGGCAGGCAGACGCCAAGAGCAGCAAAAGTCATATTGACCAATATCTGCTAATCTACTGGCTGGCTAACATTTATTGAGTGGCTGTATTGAAAATCAAAGCAAAGTGCCAAAACTCCTGTCCTGTGTCTGAGAATGCAGTCTGCTACCTGGTTCATACTCTCGCCTGAAGATGGCACCACCGGTAACTTCCTACCAAAAGTGGCAGAAAGAGTATGTGTGTTGGAGGGAGGGGGGCTGAAGAGGAACCCTCACCTGATAGACAGAACACAGTGGAGTTGTCGTTAGAAGGGATGGAGAAATGCACTTTACCTCTTCAGCCAGATTCATGAAGGCATTGAACAGGCTAAATTTGCCATTTTACTCTCTTTTTTTCTTTATGGGGTCTTCATTCTATGGGCACCCGAAGCATGATGTGAACGAATGGTGGGGAACCAAGCTATATGTACGATAGAGGGCAGCACACCGAAACCAGGTCCCATACAATGGACACCTTTTGTGTGGGAAATTGATCAGGACCGGGATGTCAGTTTCATTTCAATAGTTTTAACCACTACTGACACCAATAGGTGTCAGTTGTGGAACTTTTGAAATGAAACTGACATCCCGGTAGGAAGTCGGCTAGGTCATTTTACATTGCTGGCATGTAATAATATTACTGCTCACCTCCACCAGATTAAAGACTTATATCTTACCTCAGAGTGTTCTCTGCTTGTGGCCTACATCCAATCCAGAAGTTGATCAAGGATTACCTGGAATGTACAAGGATAAGAAATCGTGAAGAGCAGAAAAATACAATCCAACAGACTGTTCTCAAATTGACGTAAACGCCAAAGATCTGCACACTTCCGCCAAAATCTCAACTACAACCTCGGTCTGAAACTGAACGACGTAATGCAGACAACCCCACGACAGTGACGTCGAAGACGTTACGTCAGACTCGACCATTGCTGAATCGTGGATGGCGTCAGAGTCACGTCAGCCGGTTTCAGATCGAGGTTCCGGTTGAGATAACGGCGGAAGTGCGCAGATCTGCGAATTCAAGAATGGTATATTCAGCAACTGAAAGAGGACTACCTGAAATCAAAAATACCTAAGAGAAATGTATGAAGGATTAAAAGTTATGATACCTCATGAAAACCAAGAAAAGGAAGAGAGAGAATAAATGTGGCACTGCTATTCATAAGCAAAGACAATATGAGTGTATTTGTTGACTTTCTTTGCTTCCTATAATTATATTCCTGACTTGAGAAGGCACAAAGCCTCAGCCAAGAGCTAAAAAGTAAAATCACATGGGATGAGTACGGGTGCCGCGCCATTTGTTGATGATGTCCAAGCAGACGAGGAATAATGCAAGCTATCACCTTGATGAGACAGGATGGAGATTTGAGGAGAAATTTGCCAAATAAGGCATCTCAGTCACCATGGAAACTAGAATGGTGTAGACACCAAGGCAACAGATAGGACAATTAGAGCATGTAGGGTTTGTATGTGAATTAGAAACCATCTGTAACTTACCCTTTCAGACCTGACCACAAATTCTCATGAGTGAGGACCTGTTGAGTTTTCAAGGTCAAGTTCAAGGTCATGGGGTCATTACGGCAGTGTGATGAGTGAAACCATAAAGGTTCAACTGACAAATTTAGCATATTCTAAATGTGGACAATATCCCCTTAAAGGTTACCTGAGAAGCTTCCCAGCACTCAGCCTCTCTGGAAAGATGTTGGAGTAAAGATCATTTCAGTGAAAGTTGCATGAAAATTGGACCATTAATTACAGTGTTATACCAAATTTAAGATGTTGTTTCTACCTGACAACCAAACAACTTGGTATCCATGGCTGTCCAGGCGGCGGGTTCGTGAGGTAAATTGTGCTCTCCAGAAATTCTAAAATTGCCCTCAGAATCCATATTGAGGGAAATAACTGCAGTACGACTGACTGAACAAGAAAAATACATCAAAACTACACCCAACTGCCCAAGTTAAATGAGTTATTTTGATGTTTTTTGCATGTTTACAAAATCCAATGACATCAAATGTGCTGTTCTCCGCTGCCTGACATGGTTGTCAGGGGTGTGTAGTAGTCCTATTTAAATTGCCATAACTTTGTAATGGGTGACCCGATTTTCATGCGGTTTGCAGTTTCATGTTG
>NMRB01000886.1:176644-200606 GCA_002633025.1 Notospermus geniculatus | reverse complement strand
CCCCCCCCCTCCCATTCAGCCGCCAAGCAGCAAAAACTTTGGAAGGCATATGAAAGAATTCAGTTCAATTTGACCTGCCCAGGTGCCAGGAAATCATGTTTCCGGCACTTTTACCAGAAAATGTTTCCAGGGAGACCCCCGCCGGGGCTTCGCGCCTTCGGTGCTCAGGGAATAGGCTTTGCCCATTCCACCGCCCCCCCCTTGAGGAAATTCAACAGCTATTGAATTTTTCTATCAACAGAACTGACTTTAAATCTTATGCCCGTCACGTGATAATCTTGTCTCAGATCAATCAGCCCGTAGACCAGAGGTGATCAAACATTCATTACAAACAATTGAAAACTACTTCAAACCACTAAAAGTATTGACAATTCCACAGACAACATGTGCAATGGACATCTATGTCAAGGCTTGGACCATGAAAAATCCATACCAAAATGGCGGCCCATTCATGCATTTCTGTTTCATTTCATTATCTGCTGTCAACTCTTCAATCAAAATTCACACCTGCTTAATGAATTTTTGCTTCAACCCAACACGTTTTTCTACTTTTTACAATTCACGATCATCAATATGCATCAGCAATAACTAATGTGTTTTTTCCTATTGAGCCTTTATTGCCAGCCTTCCAGAAGAATATCATCCTTTCAGAAGCACTACAATTCAAGATACAAGTGGGTAGTCTGTCATCTTTACCACAAAGGCCTAGGCCTAATAGCAGCTGACCAAGTTTCCACTGATAGCAACCAATAGGAGCTGTCAGCGAGTTGACCAATAGGTGTCACTACGGACCAATTCAATGCATATAGCGGACCCAGTCATTATTGATCGAGCAGCAATCACGTAGATTTTCCTGTACATTGGTCCGCTGGAAATTTGCTGCCACCTGTTGGCAATATGCCCGGCTGACTGCTCCTATTCCTGACAAGCAAATTGAAATTACTGATATGAACAAGAGGCCCATGGGCCTTGCGCTCAGCTGATAGGAAGGGGTTAATATCTCTTGGTGAATCGAGATACATGTAGATATCATATTTCACCCATTGGGTGGGAAGGGGTTAATTAAATACCACTTCGTGAATCGCGATGGATAGTAGTATCATACCTATTTGGTGGGAAGGGGTTAACATCTCTTGGTGAATCGTATTACACCCATTGGGTGGGAAGGGGTTAATACCACTCCATGAAATTTGACGTCTGGACGGACGGACTGACGCGTGACGCCACTGAATAGTTATTTGACTAGCTCTGCTGACCTTTGGTCAGCTGAGCTAAAAACTGAGGAAGGACAGTTCTTGCTTGAACGTGCCTTCATCATACCAAGAAAGTCAACCTATAGACATCTGAGAATCTCAGGTCATTTACGGACGTACCCTCCCTTAACAAGTGTGAGGAGGCGCAATTGTGAAGCCCTTGCGTGCGAGGATGACCTATAGATGTCAACATCAGAAAGGCTGAACAAAATCAGGCCGAACAAAATCAAATTAGCAAAGACAATGCAAAGGGAAAGTAATGCGAAGATGCATTTTAAAACTGTACTAAGAACATGAATTTGCAGAAAAATGCTAGGTATCGGGGAGGGGGCCTTCAATACCTGGGGGACAGGAGGTGAGGACAACCTTGATGCCGTGGGCGATAGCATGGACAAGTTTCTATCACACAGACCACGGCCAAGAATCTGTTTCCATCCATATCTGTGACCTGAACGGACAATAATGGGGTTGCATCGGATATCACAGCGGGAGGGTTCACTTTGATAGCATCCCACCTGCTCAAAATAGCGGAAAACATATGCCATCAGCCACCAGCAGAGTCAAAACGTCCACCAGACAAAGACAGGATTGATAATCCACCATGTTTGATTGAAAGGCGTCCATCATGTGGGAGTATTATCTCAGTGACGGACTACAATGGCCGCCCCGCCCCACTCATCGTGGCAAATTCAGGCGTTTGTTGGGCAGACCTTCCTGTTTTAACGCCATTCTCTTCCCATTAATACAGGCTATCAATTGAAGAGGATACTCATGACCAAGATGTACTAAAATTAAAATTTACCATGATGTCCAGATTCAAATAATTTAACTGGTTGGAGGTGTGCTATTTTCAAAATTGTTGGTGATCCTTCTACATCTTTATACTCCATCAAGAATTCAAACCAGTTCAATTATTATCATTTTCGTGTGTAGATTTCTCCTCGGGGATGAATTTTCCAGGGACAATTTTTCCTGTAACCGTGTAGATTATTCCTTGGTAATGAGCCCTGGTGACATTCTGGAACCTCAGGTATCATTGCTCGTATCAAATACCCAAGCCACGTTCCATCCGCACCTCGAAAGAAAAGTGCTCAGACTCTACAAATGTAGTAGGCCTAGGGTACCACAAGTTGTGTGGCCAATCCTCTGTAGTGAAGGATCAAGGATCAGTCTCTCAAACTGAACAGACATCCAACTCCGGACCTGACAGCCATACCGGCATAGAGGCAGGAACTTGCTTCTCCACAGCGTCATATCAACAGTTCCACCGGTAATTCCGTTAAGCACATATCATCACGTATTGGTGGTTCCTACAGCTTCTTCAGCATCCAATTTAAGACTGTTCTAATACTTTTAAGTCTAAGTATGAGAAAATTTTAGACCTACATATAGTTTTTCATACCACAAAAGACTTGGCAAAGGAGGAAATTCAGAACATGAAATTTTTCAAGACTGGTACAAAAAGTGTGAAATTCAAGACACTGAAGGCCTCGAAACACATGATACAAAGTTTTCGACTTGAACTTTTTTCAAAAAAGAGTTTTTTCATATCCAAGTTCCATCCACAGAAGCCCCCACAATTTCCTGCTGTTTCCAACGCAACTCTGGCTTCCTCCTCCGTGAAGAACACCTCATAAGGACTTGACGTCCACTGTGTGTCCATATAAAGACAAAGGTCTGATATAGAAACCTGAGAGAATTAATAGGATTCATCAGTGAAATTACACGTTATTGTATGTCTTCTCGAGCTCTGTGTCAAATCGTGTCATCAAGCTACGATTACACAAAATCACACACTAACAGAACAAACTGGTTTCATTCATACCTGTATCGGGTGATTTTTGGTGTCGGATTTCTCTTGTGGTGGCTCATTGTGATGAGTGGACAGAGGTGATGTCAACCACAAGAGGGGACCCCACCGGTCAAGATAATAGGTCGGAAAATATAGGATTTCAATATTCGGACAGATTTGTCTTGGCTATAGCGAAGGGTTGAAAGCTAAAGTCGGCTGAGTGGATTTATTTTCAGATCTATGGGGACTGGTTCATAAGCCGTGTTTACACTGCGAAACATTTCGGTCCAGTTGAAGTGAACCGTACTCGGACCGGGCCAGGTCCACTTCATTTGTACTGTTTAGACTACAGCAATGAGTCACTGCGCAATGTCCCTGAAACATCGCTCTCCATTCAGCAGAGGTAAGAAACTCACGTGGAATGCATGCCGAGTTTTCCCGTGGGTGACGCAAGGACAAACTGCGCGCATGCTCAATACCGTCCCAGGTAAGTGGACTCGGTTCAGTTCGCTGTGCATCAGGTTTACACGGCACTATTTGGTTGGGGTACCGTACGCTCCGGACCAAGACCACCTTCTGCGGGTCGATACGGTTCACTTGTGGTGGACCGGGTATGTACACTTGGCGGTTTTAATACACTGCCACTTTTTCGCCATACCGTACTCGGTCCGGTCCGAGTTCACTTGATTCTTGGCAGTGTAAACGCGCTATAGTTATAGTCATAATCAGGGTAGATTGAGGGAATCCAATGCAGGGGATGGAACCTCATGCCTCATCTTCTTAACTCACAGTTGCATACTCACAAATCTCCTGTCTCCAGATACAGGTTGAAACTTCTCCTGAACTTACCTATCAAGTGAGCTGTGCCCTCCCCACTTACATCAGCAAGGGATGTAAGCAAAGACCTTCTCCCCTAAGACCCTTCCAAGTCGAAATCGTGTAGTCAACAATACTTTAATGGCATACTTCTTCCCTTTCAACCTGAATGCATGCCATTCATAGCAGTGTCATTTTGTCTTTTTGTGTACGGCAAACAGGCCTAGCAATTCCATTAGGGAATACCTAATACGTGTGAATAGGACGACACAGGTGGTCCCTTCAGTGACTAAGCCATTTACTATAACTGAGCCAATAGGAGCAGTCAGCCGCGCATATTGCTAACAGATGGCAGCACAGTCTTAGCGGACCAAATGTACAGGAAATCTATTATGATCGCTGCTCGATCGATAATGACTGGGTCCGCTAGATGCATTGAATTGGGCCCTAGTGACACCTAGTAGTCAACTCGCTGACAGCTCCTATTACTGGTGTTGAACAACAGTGTCCAACCATGCAAGCAGTGTACAGGAAGTAGGCCCACACACGTGTGCTCTCTCTGTGTAGGCCTGTGCACGGGCAGAACGAGAGAAATCATTACTAGATACAACAGGTCTTCAGAGAGGAAACGAGGGACCAGCAAACTTCCACTATGGAGGCGCTGTGACGTTGTACCACATTTTCCATAATTTCATCACTGTTGTACTCTGTATACACCAATTTCACATCTTGCACGATCGCAGCACCCCTTGTAGAATTTGGCTTGGCCACTTCCGTTTTCAACCTCACTACCAGGAGTACGGGCAAAAAATTCCTAGATCGAGGTTGAATTGCACCATTGGTTCCCTGGTGGCGGAAACGGGAACCAACACGTGTTTTCCAACCTCGATCTAGGAAATACACATCTGCCTTACTCCTGGTAATGAGGTTGAAAACGGAAGTGGCCAAGCCAAATTCTACCAGGGGCACTGCGATCGTGTGAGATGTGAAATCGGTGTATTGCTTTGTTCTGATTAACATCTTTGGTACAACTGCTCACAGCGCCCCCTGTTGAGTCAACTGGGTTCCTCATTGTGATTTGCATGTCATGGAGAATGCATTCTGCCATACACAGATTAGTCTTTCCACTTTTTTAGCTGGGGAATTACAGTTGCAAATTCTCAATCATCATGGCTGCCAAGGGGGGTAGGCCTATGTGAGTTCATTTACTTCCACGAGCTAGCCCCGGAAGGAACAAGCTGAGCGTGCGCACAACAGTCAGTAATCGAACGGTCTCGTGCCTTCCCCGGGGAAACCATCATGGCGGCCACAGACGAGGAAGTGGCGATATCATGAACAGTAACTTTCCCTAACGTTGCCGCCATTTTGAAACAATGCATCCTGGGAAGGATCCACGAGAAGCCCACCTCGGCGGGTAGGGCTAGTCGCGCCTGGTCCGAGGAAGCCCCAATGACGCAGTTCCGGTGTAAACGAACGGTGTAGCGTCTGTTCCGAGCTAGCTCGTGGAAGTAAACGAATGGCCTAACTGTGACCAACAACAGGAATAGGAGCTGTCAGTCACCAATAGGAGTCACTTCAGTCCAATGCCTTGCGGACCCTTTCATGCTTGATTGAGCACCAATTGGGAGAGTTTTATATTGTATTGGTCGGCAAGAACTTTGCTACCGTCTTTTTTGGCAATAAGTACGGCCGTCTGCTATTAGTACCATACATGAGAAAATGCCCTGTCAGAGGAAGTAAGCAATGAATGCTGCCAGTAATATGAACATAGGTCAACAGTTGCCTACGAAAAAGAGGCTATCATGGCCCCAAACCTGCCAATAACTAGGCAAATCAGTCACTGTGTCAATAATTTACCATAATGTCCACAGCGAATCATGTGGCAGAGTACACACAGTCGGCAGTCTAGGCAGCTTTTAATACACCAATTATGAGGAGAAACAACAAACCAACGGCCAATAAAAAACTTACCCAGCATGACGAGTTACGACCTATGAAACTCCAAACACCGATTCCGGATCTCCTTTGACAAAATCCAATTGAATCAATCAACTTTTTCCACGCGTCAAATCGGATCGCTAGATACTGCATATAAATGGCATCACGATCAAAACAAACCTGGGATAATAGCTCGCATGACGGGCCAACTGAACTTACAATGCGAGTCAATTTATAAATGGCAACATTTCGAGCAAGCCTGCATGTTCTCTGAATTATTATTTCGAATGTATAGAAGGCAGGAACCACGTGTATTATAAGTGAACCTGTAGCAGCTACTGACGGTACAGTACCGCTCGAGATGTTTTTGCATGTGAATGAACTGTTATCCGGAATTCCTGGTTCTATTTCTGGGAATTCTTCGCTGATCAATCATGGGGTCTGTGGATGATCTAGAGCTGGGTCACTAACAGTACAGTCGGCTGTCATCGGGTCCATATTTACAGTGTGGATTAGTGCAGTGTCATCTCTCAGAATAAATACCAGCTCGGCCAGCTTTCTCGCCTCTCCCGACCAGTGAACTGGCGAGTTCTGGAACTTGTTCTGGTTTTAGGACTATATTCTATGATGACTAAATCATGACGGCTTGCCAGTGTGGAGTGGAGTGGAAAAGAGAGAAATCGCAAGACAGGTAGAAATGGGATGGCCATAATACTTACACCTCAAGTCAATATTGCTCATTGCTGCTGACAAAGATGAAGCAAGGGAAGCAAAAGTCACTATAGCCCTGTTTACACTGAGGAAAAATAACCGATTTTGGACCGGCTCAAACACGGATTGCCCAAAAAATAGCAAGTGTAAATGGGACAAGCATGCCAGGAACGGTTCCAAACCGAACCGAGCTGAGACCACCAGTTGGAGGTGATCTCGGACTGGTCCGAGCATGGATCGGTTCGATAACACTGCTGTGTAAACGGTAACCGATCTCAGCACGGTTGCTAAATTGTGTTCTGCACAAGCGCGAATTATGAATGATGTCATTAGCGGGAATTTCTGAGTGATTTTCCATGGAGGCATCCATTTTTGTTGTTGTCGTCGTTTGATTTTCTTACCTCCGATCGACTGAACTGACTGGAGAGCTCGTGGCACCCGCCAACTGGCTTGGTTCCATGACGAAGTGGGCCGGGACCGGGCCGGGACCGGGCCGAGCACGGATTACTTTTTCCGTGACCAGCAGGGCTCTCAATACGCACAAAGTTCATAGTCTGATGCACAATAAAAACCAGCAGGAGTCAGTGTGATGCACGAAAATTCACCCAATGTTGTGAATTGACCATGGTTGACCCCTGGCTTCTGAGGGCTGACCCCAGAAAAAAAATACACAGAAGTCTCTGACCCTTCTACTGAAAACTCCAGTGAGAGCCCTGGACCAGTGTAAGCGGGACTTATGACTCTTCGGGAGCATTGATTCAAAGTCTACAATTTTCATACACTGCACTAGGTTGGCAGAGACAGTGTTCCATCCTATTTATACTGTATTTTCATCTACAGTATGATTGTTTCACATAATGAACTACTCACGCCGTGTATAGTTGGCATAATCACAATGTCATCACATTCTAAATGATGGTCATTTTCAATGGATACCGCATCAACCTAATATCCGTTGCTAGTTTCGTATTGATGGGAATCTCAGCTTTATAGGATCCTGTATCGCCTCATGGGGTTAAAGCGATACCGCTATCAAATTTCGGCACTCGGGAGCCGCACAAATACTCAGACTCGGGCCACCAGAGTGGTGAACAATCTGCCGGTGGTAAAAAGTCAACCACCAGCCGGATACGCTATTTGGATTGAATTGTTGCAGATTGGTTGTATTATTTGTTGAGCAAACACTGATTAATTGATGAAAATACCATCAAGTTACCAAGTTAATGGGAAACTGTGAGTTGTCCAATACACAAGACGGAAATGCTCCACGAGGAGGTTGACATTCATCTAAAGTTTTTTCTGTTTTGCTCTCTCTCTAAACAGGATTTCAAGCCAAGCCAATATGGTAATGGCAAATGAAATACCATGGATGACATGAAACCTCATCAGACTCTAGATGGGTGTTTGACACTTGATGCAGGCATTGATCTTCAAAATACTAATCTGCCTGAAGCCTTTTAAGCCCCTTCCACATGTGTGGAAATGATGACACACTTTACGGTGTGATTATTCAATCATGTTGTGAAGGGTGATGAACACCTTTACAACTGGCCGCTTGCACAACGTGTTCAGTAACCGGCGCCACTGAACAAGTTGAGTCTCCTGCAGCCAAATCATTGGACAATCAAGTCAAATGATGCGTGGAAAAGTCCATACGAGACTTACCTTGGAGTTGTGGACAATCTGACTTATCCATGGGTCACATGACTTGACGACATGGGGGTTTGAAAGTCATAACTCTGTTTGGATTGTATCAATGGGCTATACAACTACATGTAGTTGCGTTGTGTCAACAACTCAGTCCCTACGACTTATCACTTGCAAGTCTCCCAACAAATGAGATGGTCACATTGCAATGATGAGTATCACAGTTGCGGATCGGGCTTTATGATGGTTCACTTACCTTGGTTTATGGGTACATGATAATAAGAAATGTGCAACGATGCCCAAAAAAACTCTGCTGTCATTCTCAAATCAGTCAACAGAATGTGACACATTGCACAATCACTCCAAGATAACAAATGTCCGCATTAAGCAACAGATACCAAAACAAGTTTTGTGGTCATGCACTGCCCCTGAAGACAACTCAGAAAAGTACCAGTACTTGACATTTAGAACATGACACGAGCCACTAGGCACATATGACACCTTCAAAATTTCTGAGAAACTTTGATGATTACCAAGAAAGCACTGATTGGCTAATTCCCAAATAACTGATTGGTCAACAATGCATGGAATAGTAGGTCATGGAAGTCAGGGTCATAATCCCATGGGTATAAAATCGTCATAAAACCATATAATCCATGTGGGTCAATATTTTGATTCTACAAGTACATACGGTCTTGAAATGTTGCTAGACATGCTAGAAGAACCTGAACTTTGTTAAGACACTGCAAGAATTTAGCTGCTTTTTGTTCATCAAGACTTACAGAAATGCACACCTTTCTGACATACTGTATACGCAAATATTTTCGCGTGTAAGAATTCTCGCGAAAATCGCGAAATCAAAATTTCGCCACAAATATTAATACACGCATAAATGTTTCCCCAACAATCCAGTCAGTTCCCTTCCCTGCCCTTGACGTGAACATTAATCCACGCGAAACAGGAACAGAAAAAAAAATTCAATCCGTGAAATATTATCGCACGAAAATATTTGCGTATACGGTAGCCATTGTTGACCTCTAACTAAACCTAAATACTGAAAAGGGCCTACAGAGGAACAGCCATCACCATACTCTCCAGGTCAAAAACCTACCAATTTGAAACTAGGAAAATGTGCTGTAGTATTGTGAAAGTGTATACATACATGTAAAATGCTGAAGAGAAATCCTTGGTTTGTGTACACACACGTGTCCTTGCATATCCGTCTAACACTCAATCAATACAGATTCTGGCCCGTGCATTAATGACCAGGTGCTTTATGCCTGTCAATCAAATAGGCGACACAGCCACAGCCGTCAGTAAGGTCATCACATTGTTCAATCAAGCTCGCTGCATGACTAAGTTTATATTGATTGCAAAGATAATGCCGTGCATTATCATCATGGGAAGACCCCTGCAATTCTTAGCGAACAAAATGCCAACTTGTCCCATAAAACAAAACATTCATCTGCATCACAACTGGCAACGAGGCCCTGTAACACAAAGAACCATTGCTGCGGCCTAATTTCAATACTGAATTAGACATCATTTACATATCACACACACAGACACTGGCCTTTGAATTCTGAGGCTTTATGTCCCGCACAAAACATTCATATAGCACGCTGAATAATATTTTGAATCCACAATCGCAGAATGGATATTGAATGAAAATGATTGACATTGAGGAGATCGTAATTCTTTACATATCGTGCACCAGTCAAAGAGAGTTTTGCCTATTCTTCATGCACAGCCATATTCATGAGATATTTCATTTCAGTGGAATGACTTCGAATGCCTTTAATGTAAAAAGACCTTATACTCCACAAACAGCATATTTTTCATTTGATATGTTTCCCATAAAATATGCGTTTTGATTGTGTGGGTCAGAGTTGGTGTTTTAAAATAATGGTCTGGGTGAGTGTGATTCTAAATTGCCATTACCAGCACAGTTGAGATTACCAAGGTCATTGATTAGATAACCAGGGCCATCCTTCTTAAATCCAAGCCTTTAACATGTTTAACCATTTCACTGCCTTAGGTGACAATCGTCGCCCCCCTCTGGCGACTGCCGTAGGTGACCATCGTCACCCAATGCAGAAGGTATGTTTAGTTAGTTTGACTATTCACAAATGGCGCCCTAATCGAAATTACAGGAATTCCCTGAGACTGCCGTAGGCGACCATCGGCGCCCAATGCAGAAGGTATGTTCAGTTAGTTTGACTATTCACAGATGGCGCCCAAATCGAAAGTACAGGAATTCCCCTGAGACTGCCGTAGGCGACCATCGGCGCCCAATGCAGAAAGTATGTTTAGTTAGTTTTGCTATTCACAGATGGGGCCCCAATCGAAATTAGGGGATTTCCCGAGAACAGAGAACCGGAAACTTGGCAGTGTAGCGTACGCACAACTTATCTGGGAAACTCGGCAGTGAAATATGATGTAAGTATGACGCAACATAAGGCATTTTTAAAAGCACATGACGCTTAACCAAGCACGGTAGCGTCATGACA
Source organism: Notospermus geniculatus (assembly GCA_002633025.1). Lineage (NCBI taxonomy): Eukaryota > Metazoa > Nemertea > Pilidiophora > Heteronemertea > Lineidae > Notospermus > Notospermus geniculatus. The sequence goes on along the minus strand of NMRB01000886.1, from coordinate 189,939 downwards.
CCTTGGGCCGAAATTATTGTCTGTCGCATTAACGTGACGATGTCATGGACTGGAAAACAGTCAATGGTAGCGAAATGGAACACTTTTAGCAGGGATTATATAAAGTACAGTTGAGGGCAATGACTGATTGCTGAAAAGATCATCGAGGGCGATTCACTGTTTGTCGCTTGTGACATTTGAGATGAAAGGAGGTATCCATACTCCATAATGTCAATACCCTGTCCTTCTGAATGAGGTGATTATTAAAAGAGGTTCTTCTAAAAGTGGTCGTCTGCCAAAGCCCAGGCAATATGTCAACACAACAACAGTAGCACCAAATTTATGCACAAATGCGCAACATATGTGATCTACCTGGTCGTGACATAGGCCTAGTTCCAGACAGTTGCACTTCTCGTGCACTAAACAACAACATTACCATCTGACCCAGTTCTTATACCATGAAATGGTTTCATGACCTTCGATGATGGTCTCATAAAAATGTTTTTAGATCATAAAGAGTCATCATAAAAACAGCGCTACCTGTGATCAACAAACCACACCATTTTATACAGAATAAAGAATTATGGCCGCAGTCCGTCATGAACAAGCAAACCCTTTGTTAAAATTTTTCCATGAATTCAATTTTATGCTCCATATTTTCCTGAGTTCTGTCTCAATACTTCCGTTTTTGACCTAGAAAGACCAAGGTGACCTGGTCAGGGGATCAAATCCTTGAGGAAACAGAAAGGACAATGTTTATGATTCCACTCGCCATATTATATTGGAACTGCTTTATGGGTATGACCATGAATTTATACTACAGAGAGAATGGACTTCATTTATGGCCACAACTCTATGTTGATTTAATGTCAGCACCTGCCAATAGAGGGTACCTTGGAAACATTCGGCAGACTCAGTCAATGGGTGGTATGAATAATGTCTGGTGAATGGTTTTCCTCCAGTTTTGTACAGGACTCCAAAATGCATAATTTGTACACGAGAAAGGAAGTACGGTAAAAGAATTTATTAGTTTATACATGTATTCATACCAGTAAAATATCATCAACGTTTTGAAGTTGGAAAGAGGAGTCGATATGTTGGCCGAAAAAGTGCATTTTTTTTGCAGAAATTACACAATGATTTGAATTGGAGCTGAATGCTCCTAATACAGGGCTGTAAATACAATGCATTTTGCATATTCTGTTGCCAAAATGAACACGATGAAGAGAACTATGTTGATTCCAGACACTGAAGCCACGTCAACGTTAACCCCTTAACTGTGTAATTTTTTTAGTTCTAGTTTTTCTTTCTCAAAAAAATTGCCAAAAAAAGCATTTGACACACAAGGTTCCAGACGTGATATAACGTCCTACGCACTGTGATGCACAATTTCCTTGTAAGGCATACAATTACACCTTACGCAAGCTACAATCCTCTGGTCTTTTTCCGGGGATTCCCGGATTTCGTAATGACGTAATATGACGTCCTACCCAGTTAAGGGGTTAAGTTCATTCCAGACGCTGAAGCCACGGTAACTTGGAAAAGATCAAGTGGACGAGTACAAGGATCAACATCCCAAATTTTCTTATCTCAACCAACAACTTACCAATTGTGAGCTTGTCCTCTACCGGTGTTAACTGATGTAGTGAGAAACAGGTCGGCAATGGATGGCGCCCAACACAAAGAGTCATCCACATCGAAATGTCTAAAATCAAATTTGTTGATCGAGTCAAATGAATGAGCGTGGAATTAACTATCCCGAGATTGAACAACTAACGCTAAATATTGGCTCAGGCACGATTGACAAAATTGATGAACACTGAATAATCGCGGAGGATCAACAGAAATAATTTAGAGTCCTTGCTCTAATATCCGGCCACGAAGATGGTAGATGAAGATGATCAACCTGAATTCATGAACACGGCGGTCAAATCAGGTCGAATTCCACACATCCGGGAGATGGAAAACTCATATTGTGTGACTTTCAATTGGACAAAATACCCAATGTTGGTGGCGAGTGCCCTATCAACGCGGGTGGATAAGTGCGTGTTTTTGTCCGTGTGATAACAGGCAGTATATATTCTTTAGTTGTATATGTCATTTGATCGTTGGTATTCTATAAACTCACCGTTATTATTTTTGACCTAGTTATGACGAGACGGGCATTTGTGACAGCCAGTCATGTGAAATCGCCGATACAGCCAATTTTCCATTTAAATGCTCTACTATAGAACAGCCATTCATTGTGTTGGAAGAATATCACCAAGAAAGACATCACCTGACGATTTCTTGGGAAAAAACCTGCATGTTCTTTTCAATGTAGAGAGGGGCCAGGAAAGATGGGTAGAATGGATAAATCCTAACAATGCTACACCATGGCCCATATTCTAGAAGCTTCCTTAACTCTAAGGTCCACTTTAAGCTTTTGTATTTGCCCTGCAAACATTAGCGAGTTTAAGAAATCAAACGATAAACATTAAACTTTATGACAACGTTATTTTTTGTACCGAAAATGCAATTATAATCTGGTGAATTCGCAGTGAAAAATAATGTTGTCGTAAAGTAACGTTTATCGTTTGATTTCTTTTAACACGTTGACTGTCAGTTACGATTATACTCGTAGTTGCTGATCTCCTCCCCATTGCCAGCTACGAGTATACTCGTAGTAGGGCTAAAGCATTTTCTGTTAAATGTTGATAAGCTTAGCAATGACAAAGAGCCTTCCAATGTATGGCAACACGCTAGAGGGCATACAGCTATGACTCGTAGTTGGCAATATGGAAAATGCATAAGGGTTTGTATTTTCGCGCTGTTAAGTTCGCTTTTCAGCCCATGACCGTGAAAATCGCGAAAATAAAACGCACGCGAAAATTTCACGGTTTACAGTAGCCCTGGGGGTTATTGCAATGGCGGATGGAAATGATATTTTGGCCATGGCAGCGAACGTGTTAAACTCCCTAATACCTAAAGGTACCGGTAAACGTTAAGAGTTAAGGAAGCGTCTAGAATACGGCCCCATATTTCTTCTGCACGAATGTATTTTTGGGCTCTTCAAATGACTGAAGTCTGAAGCATTTACTATTATATATACCTGACTTCAATATACCATCCTTAGTGACTAGATTTTCAAATACCCCACCACTAAAACTAGACTGTTCTTGAGTCAAAACCATATTAACAGCTTCAAGCTGAACTCAATAGAGTTAGGCCTATACCTATTCTACCACACAGTCATCATCAAGGCAACTGTTTCAAGCATTTCACAACCCAGATGAGTAAAACTGGCAATTTTTTTTATATCTGTCATTTAAGGACTCCTTGAACCACAACTGAACCGATTTTCAGATAGATTTGAATAGGTGATCAACAACTGACAAGTGGTGTATAAGACCGATTTCAATCAGACAAACTAGGATAAGTATTGATGGTCAACCAGATGAAAGGATAGGGGAATAATGCCGGCAGGGCATTTTAAAGAGACAACTTTCAAAAGAAATGTCAACGAATCAAAATAGAGCTGTTAAGTCCAGACATGTCAGAAACCGTAACACAAGTGGAATCAGGAATTTTGAAATATTTTTTTTCACAAAGTTTGCCATCAAAGCAATTTGGAACAATTCATGGACAGTGTTATATCGAGCATTTCAATGTATGCTAGTGTCCCGGATTAATCAGATTTGAAAGAAATCATGTATGTTCATCAATGAAGTGTGGACTACACCTAAGGCCATTTCAAGTTGAATGGTAGGTGAATGTACTGTCCAACGGCCTCAACTGTCCATTCTGGTTTACCATTGGTGCTGCTATCTACATTAGGCTCCGACTTCAGAGTCGGTAAGATCACTTGCGTCTAATGCATTAACCCCAGTTAAGATTCTGGATGTCAACTGCCTCACCATTCAAATGGGGACCGTAGCCCAGTGCCTCAATAGGTGTCACTAGTGGTTAAAACTATTGAAATGAAACTGACATCCCGGTCCTGATCAATTTTCCACACAAAAGGCGTCCATTGTATATGACCGGGTTTCGGTGTGCTGCGCTCTATCGTAGCTGGGATCCCCACTGAAGTCCTCAAAACTACTCCTTACGTGCTGGTGATCGTTAGCTAAAAGCAAATCAATTTAGGTACCATCCTCTTCGTGGTGGGCCAATGGCAAAGAACAAAATACAGTAGCAAAAATAAGCGCAGGACCTAGCCTACTCTTTCCGAAACAATTATCAAACAAGGAAACATTAACCTCCCTTTTACCTTCCTGGGATATGCAAAGAATGTTACCCAGTTATTCAGGAAGTTGAAAAGTTGGCCTACAGTTTCCTGAGTTGGAAAATCATTACTGTCATAACTTCCTGAGATGAGCGCAAGAGCCAAGACTGCACTGATGTAGGCCTAGGCCTACTAATAATAGGCCTACTTACAAGAGAATACGAAAGGGGAACATGATACTAGGCTGAGACTCCAACGTTGTGAACAACGAATAGGATTCTTTTATGGAGCACGGATGCTAAAATCTTTAGGAAGGACCCCAAACATCTTATAACGCTTAATTTTTATCACTCAAAGGCAGTACTTGTTAACTCCAACCACTCATTCTGCATATACTGTAACAGGATCATAACAAGATGAGATATCCAGTTCATAACTTATATTTTGATACACCATGTACGCTGACTCTGTCCTAGTTTTAGTATTCGCTGCCCTTTGGCAACCACAAGGCCAATTTACAAATTGACATCTGTCAGTCATTTAAATAGTATTGACAGTCATTAGTGGAGCATTTAACTTGTCAGTGACTACAGAAGATAATGGTGGTCTAACTATCCAGAGATAGCTATAATTATTGTACTGTTTTTTGAATGAAGTCGTATTATCCCAAGTTTCAGGCATATCTGATACCACCAAATAGTTATCACTTTTTCTGATTCTGATAATATACTTGAAATCGCAACCTGGTTACCACAAACAGGGCTTCCACAAACATCTCATCTGGGGCTGTCAGAGTGGCACGTAGTGGAAACATCATGCTTGTCACCTCGAAGGTTCTGAGTTCGATCCCCAGTCCGACCTGCGCTTCATGTGATAGATGGGGCAACTCTATCTCTTTGGCAGCACAGGTTTTTTCCAAGTACTCGTCCAACCCAATGTTGTCTACAGAGCTTGGTGTTCTGAGCTCAACTCTCCATTCAATACATGTATTTTTTTATTCAACACGGAGCACAATTGACCTACCTTTATCCGTGTACGTCATGCGGAAGGTATACGCTTCAGTTCATTGCGTATGGTACGGGTATGCATCGCTTTTGCGTGACATCCACGGACACAGACGAATCGTGGCGACGCGCGCCGTCCGCAGAAGATACGAGGACGGTGCGTACATGATGCTGCGTGTGGTACGCAGATGGTATTCAGTGCAGAAGGTAGCTCAATAGGAGCAGTCAGCCGCGCATATTGCCAAAAGATGGCAGCAAAGTTCTACCGGACCATACACAGGAAAATCCACATGATTGGTGCTCAATCAAGGATGAATGGGTCTGCTATATGCATTGAATTGAGCCGTAGTGACACCTATTGGTCAACTCAGTGACAGCTCCTATTGTGCAGAGTACTGTAACATGACTTGACGCAGTGATCCCGGGACCCGCCGCTAGGCGGCATATGTCATTCGAGGTCTATTGCGGATCGTGAGGTCACGTGGCTTAGTCCTGAACGCATGATTATGCTGGAGGCATTGGAACTGATTGAGGTCCAGAAATCAACAAAGGGAGCTTCTTTATGTGTATTGTTTGCAGTCAAAACAAAGTTCATTTTCATAGAATAGGATCGGCGACGTTGTTCTGAGAAAAAAAGTCGGAATATTTGTGAAAAAAAGCGATGAAAAATCGATACGCACGAAATGCAACGTCACGAAAGTTGTGTACACTCTCCAATACCACCGCTCTTTGCCCTGGAGAATGCACAGAACTCACATTTCTATGACGTGTACAATATCAGTGACGTCATTCCAATAAAGTCAGCCAATCTCTCAAGTTTGGCATTATTTAACAAATTGGTAGAACTTTAGAATCCCTGATCAGCATGGTCAGACATGTCAGAACAGAAGTGGCACACAGTGGAAATAATTATAAACACATGAAAATGACACACTGATAAGCCAACTTCTACTGCGAGGATTAAATAGCAGCGGTTGTCTGTAATCGCAACTCGCTGGCGTACAAAGAAACTTTGTACTTCTGTACAAAAGTTCCTTTGGACGGCAGCGAGTTGTGATTACAGGCAACAGCTGCACTGCAGCGACAGCTATTTTGCAATTCATACAATACAGCGTTTTTCCTTTTAGTAATAACGTCAACAATACATTTCTTGCCTCCTTCCCTTACTTCAATACTCATAACCATCAACAGAATTATCATGGGCCTATCGTCTGGTCCCGATAACTCTGGGTGAGGGTTGATCTGAAGAAGGGGTAGGAAGTTCGAGTAGAAACATGACACTGGAAGATTACAACTGTGTTAACGACCAATGACGAAGAACACCCAGCGCACTGTTGGTGCACCACCAGGACGATTTTTCCCCAATTATACATTTCAGCTCAGAGAGGTCATCTTCATTAGAAAGACATCACCAAGGTCACACATAACAACTGATTTGCCTACACAATTAGGTGAATGACCACCGTGACCGACTTGTACATTCTCTTCAGTAATCACCCAATCAGCACATACGAGGGTTGCATCCAGCTTAGAAACCTGTTCTAATCACCTTTGATTGGATATTGCATTTACCATGCTCGGCTCTGATATCTTGGTGACGCATTCACACGCCTCAATACGTCGGATTGGAACTCCGTGCACAACTGATTATGCCAGAGAGTGAGAATGTAATTAATTGGCGTTTGAATGGTATCTGGCCTTTTCTTCGTTACTTAATGCAATCAATATCTGATACAGTCACGGACTCCCTCCCGCGATAGTCAGTCAATCGTAGTTGGATGCATGTCTGCCTTCGTGGCTGCTGGGACGTGCAAGTGGACTTCGTTCCAATTAACAGTGAATTTCTGGGTGAGACTAAACATACAGCATGTGGTGCCAGTCAACACCAGATGGAACAAACGCATTGATCACTAATTGATTAGACCGGGTCTGTATTTCCATTGATCTCATGGTGGAGGGGACTGTATAGCATAGATCTATGCAGTAGTATCTACAGGATTTGTGAAGAGATTTTGCTTTTTAGGCTAAGGATACACCGAACGCGATATCGCATGCGACAGCTAGGGCAACGCTCGCATGCGACAGGACAACGCTCGCGTGCGACAGGGCAACACTTGCGTGCGACAGGGCAACGCGCACGATTTATGCTTTGAAAACCTTTGTATGTGTGCGGTGCGGCAGAAAATAACAAAGCCTCTGCCGCGCGCGTCAGCGAATCGCGTTCAGTGTATTCCTAGCCTAAATAATATTAAATATCAATGCTGCCCACTGTAGCAGCCTCATGAACCAAAGTGTCATCCAAAGTGTGAGCCCCTCCAGCAAACGTAGGCACTTGTCACACCGAGGTAAGGGTTAACGGCCTTACAAGACAATAGCTGAAATGTGCGTCTCTGCAGGTTGACAATAGTAGTGGACAGCATGCAGTGATAATAGTTGAGTAAAACTGAAGACCAATCAGGGGTAGATCCACGATTTCAGAAAAGAGGGGGCACACTGTGCTAGAAACATTGAAGTATGCGGTGAATTTCATTGATTTGCTCCAAATTTCAGACTTTCATGGTCAATTTTACAGATTTGTTGGCCAAAGGGGGGGGGGCGCGCGCCGGGTGTGCCCCCGGATCCGCACCTGCCAATGATGATCACTTGCGACAAGCGCCTGCTTTTGCTGGTGGAGCAGGTCACAAGTTCTCATCATCGACATTTTAGGCCTACCATTCCATTCAACAGACTGAGTGTCCTGTTTAACCACACAGAACCTGACAGAACGTATGGATAGACCACGAGTCTAGCAGTAGATTACAACCGGAAGTTAGTGTTATTACAACCGGAATTAGTATTCTCTCATCAACCTGAACACCACCAACTAAACTGTCCCACTTAGCAACAGACACCTGACAGGAGAACCAAATACAGTTTACTTACCTGATTGAGAGTAATTCATATCCAGCAAAGAAATTTGATCAGCTTTGTCACTTAAGCAGCCGTAGAGCACTCTATCCAGTTCATAACTGAATCATAAATGAACATTGAGCTGTGATACAAAATACCCTGGTGACCATTTCATGAAATGTCAGCACCGTTTCCAAGCACGCCTACTCGAATTAGAAGAAACCGCGATACTTATCACGAGAATGAGTTTCTGATAATTCCATGGGAAGATCAAAACAAATTTCATCAAAACAACCGTTGAAAATGCCACGGATGTTAGCGGCACAACAAAAACACCATCCACGAACCAAGCAAGTCTTTCCACGAATATATTGATTTTCACATCAAGCGCAAGCTTAATTTATCATCAAAGGACCCATGTGACAAATATATCGTGTCCTAATGATGCGTTCCAAGAAATGCATTGCGATATCGGTGGGTTCTTGTGTAGTACATTCTACCTCATCAACTTGAGCAGGATTTCCAAAATAACAACAGTGTGCTGCCGACGCTGAATACACACGGATATCAAAATAAAATTGACTTCCCAGAGACTGTATTATGACGAATTGACTTCATGATTAGAGATAATCATTCAATTTATCAAAAGTTCCCTGGAATCTCTCTAGAGATAAACCTGATTATCCCTTGGTTAACTTAAAATACAAGTTGTGTCAGTAGAAGTAATGTTTTATTCAATTCAACTTTCACTTTCAGTGAATCCCAGTCAACAAAGGATATCACTGCTAGGATAATAATTACTCTAAGCTGAAACTGCACAAATGAAGAAACATCAAAGAAAACTTCCAGAATGACACTAGATATAGTAGTACTCTGCATTCCACACCGCGTACCATCCACGTACCACATGTACTGTCATGCACGTACCACCCCGTATCTTCCGCAAATGTCGTTTGGCGCCTTGGAACCTGGCTCACAGTGAAGACACGAAGCCGGATTTTCATTGAGATATATATTATATGGATACGCTGGCGAACAATGGCCCAACAAAAGGTTCAGGACCATGAAACCTTTGTCCACCACCGTCACCGTGTCCGTATATCATGTACTTCTATAAACTCAGACTTGGGTCATTCGCGGAGGCTATGTGCAGGTGCGGATGCAAGGGGGGTGCACCCAGTGCATGCCCCCCCCTTTCGGCTAACTTATCTGTAAAACCGACCTTGAAATTCTGAAATTTGGAGCAAATCATTGAAATTCACTGCAGATTTCAATGTTTCTAGCACAGTGCACCCCCCCCCCTTCCCGAAATCCTGGATCCACCCCTGTATGTGGAAGAGATGCATGACGTACCCATACCATGCGCAATGAATTGGAGCGTCCCTTCAGCGTGACGTATCAGAAGGTAGGTAGGTGTGTGCTCTGTACTGGAACTACATGTTGGTGTTCCCCAAAGCAGATAGTAAAAGGGAAGGGGTGTCCATACACGTTATTCATCTTGTCTTCCACTTTTCTAGTACAATCGAGATTTCTGTCAATTTCTTGTACGCTGAATGAATGATGGTTATAGAGGCAAATTCCACAGCCTACTCTGATTCAGTTCCGCTGGGAAAGAATGAATTCAACCCTAACCAAGTCTCATTATGACTATCACTCAATGATTGAGTAATTGTAATTACTGCCACAGTCATCAAATTATTGGAAGGGGAGACACAGAGGGACATATCCACGACATGAAAGCCGCTCACTGTAATGTTGGTGTATTAATTAATGATGCATTGGATGTTCAACCAACTGCAGCCGTGAATACAAACAATGAAATTCCCATCAGTTTATTTTGCCTTATTTATCCAACAATTATCCATTAGACTCATCAGAAAATGAGGACACGGAGCTGTCAGTCATCCTGGCAGTCTCCAAGGACACGTTTCACATCAGTTAACCCTTCCGGGCTGTCAATCCTCAATTGTGGACGATCTCAGTCTTTGTATTGTATTGTATCTGATAGACCGTTCTCTAATTGACGTAAACGACAAAGATCTGCACACTTCCACCGAAATCTCAACCACAACCTCGGTCTGAAAGTGAATGACGTAACGCAGACAACCCCACAACAGTGACGTCAAAGACTCTGCCAAGTATAGTGATGTCACAAATGTGAACCCTTCCACAGTCAGGTACTATGAAGTACATGTATGGACTCTTTCCAGTCAAAGGACGTGGGATAGATGATCTAAAGTGAAAGGAGTATGTCAACAGTTGCGAGCCCAAAGTCCTGCAATGAACGGAGCTTACCTTGTTTATCCTGCCAAGGTTATAATCCTTGTGTTCTTCTCAATGGAAACTGAAACGATACAGAAAGAAACTTTGTTTTAGACCAAAATGGACTTCTTGTAAGGGACGAAAATGACCTGAATGATCCTCAAAAGGACATTTCTCAATCCTCAACTGCCATGATTTGATGTGATCTTTGGTTACCTGCAACTTAGAATCATGAATTTTGTCCAATTACCAAAGGTCTTGCAGCATACATCTCGACCACATAAAGAGTTCTTCACTGACGTCACAACGTCAGGTGACTGCGAAGAATTGGTCATGTTGGCCGTCAAATGGCCGGCGATGATGTCAAAACTATCATGTCATGACATTTTGATGCTGTGTTCATGCCATGACGTCACTTGACATTTTGACGACCACGTTATTTCAACATCAACAGGGCCTAAAGTGCAATTTGACTGGCATATGACAGCTATAATATGATGTTGTTACAAGATGTGATCTGAACGCATAAATTGATAGCTTTAACGAGACAAAAATAGCGTTTCAGATGCCATCCATCTCCTTCTCATGTAATAGGATACAACCAAGGTGGAGTATACCATGAATAGGAAATGAATTTTCTGAGAAAAAAAATCACAATTTGTAATTTTAATAAAAGCATTTGGGATCGCCGTGACAGCAGTGAAATTGAATTAATGATTTGTAGCTCACTCGCAGTGGCAGCCCAGGAGGAACAATGCGTTGTCTCATCATTGCATGCCATTTGGACGTAACCATGGACAGGCATGCGGTATTTTTGATGGAAAATCACAGCAGGGTGCATCACAGAATGATTTTTTGCATGGAAAAGCATGCTAAGTGATGCATATCGACGGGAATGTCTATTCAACAGAACTGTGGTTAGAAACAAAGGTAAGTTGAATCTCATTCCAGGGGAGATCTCAGCAACTGAGGGAGGTCCGACTGAACATGAACATGGTGAGTTTCAAGACAAGCAAAAAGTCAAGTACCGATTGAATGGGAGAGGTAGGTGAACGAGCAGAACTACACTGACAGAGACACGTACTACAGGACTTGCACTAATCCTGGTCTATACCATGGTACTGATGAGTCAACTGTAACACAAAATTTATCATATTATGGCTTCATGCAAGGTGTCCAATCCAACAGCAGATATACCTGTTATCTGACAAATGGCTGATATTCATAAAAGCTAGCAAATGCTTTTACTTCAAGTTTTGTGGTACATTTACATTGGACGATCCAGGTGGTATTCATAAAGTCTAGCAAATGCTTTTGCTTGAAATTTCTAGTACCTTTGTAATACACATCCCTGTGTAAATTTTAAGCAAAAGCATTTGCTATTCTTTATGAATACCACCAACTGCTCTGAAAATCTTAAGTAAAAGCATTTGCTAAATTTTTATGAATACCAGCCATTGCCCATAGGAACAAATGCGGCATGAATGAAAGGTCTCTCCAGTTGCTTTACAACGATTACTTGTTGCTTTCAATACCCTACGGCATTCTCCTTTCAACTTCAAAGTACTTAGAAGTTGTCTACTACGCATCTTTGGAACTTCAATGAACATGAACCCTTCAGCAATGGTGTCATTTTGAGCGACCTTCTACCGTTCATATGACAACCTGTACAAGCCAAACCTGTCAGCAGCTTGCTGTTTGGCTTCTACCACAAACTTCTTTTGATGTGGGAAGAGTTTGTATCAGATGGCCTGCTACAAAGATAATTTAAGTTTTGAAATTGAAGATGAATCAAAAGGTTCTAACCGCAGTTCATCCTTCCGTAATTATCATGTAGAAGAAAGGAAGTCTGTGGTGGAACATCAAAGTCAGAAATCAATGTTCCAAGGCAAATGCCAGTTAGGCCATAACCACATCGGTTTGTAATTTGCAACTGTCAATTAGGGACACAAACTTCTGAGAGTGGAATGATCATGATATCAAAGTATATACATTGTAATAGTGATGTTTATCAGTTCAAGAAAGGACACAATAATTCAAGGCAAAACAAGAAGAAAATAATGACTTTTTCTAGGCGAAACTTTCACCTACATTGTATCAACTTTGTGTTCTTCCCTAATGCAATGAAAAGTTCACATGAAAATTATTCATATCCATAGACACTCGTTACCTCAAATCCATAACAGACATTCGTTACCTCAAATCCATAACAGACGCGTTACCTTGAAGAAGGACATCTTAATCTGAGAAGCCAACCAAAGACAAATCCTGCAAATGACACGAGGTCAAGGTCAAATCTATCAAGGTCAGGATCATGGCAAGGTCAAGGTCAGAGGACTTCACTCTTGCATAACTAATTTGGTATCAGAATCCTAGGATGACAACAAATCCAGGAAAATGACTTCAAGGTCAACAGCTGAATCGACTTGTTTACCAAACTTCTTTTCCGCTCAAAGGTACCCAATCCTCCTCCTTGTCAACTGGTGATATTTCATCCAAGCAGCATAGCTATCCTGTTTATACTGAGAAACCTATTGGAGCTTGGCGCTAGAGAATGGCTTAATACATCACCATAGAGGGCCAGCAAGCGAACCCCAATGCCATAAACATGCCGCGCTACCACAACCCGATAAAACAATTCCAATGATTTATATCCCAGAATCAGGCTATTGCCATCCAAGTAATGGGCCATCACGCTCAAAATTTCATGGACTGCATGTAGATTCCGGAGGGTAGCGCCAGTTTCGGAATATTAGCTAAGTATACGATTTTTTGTATTCGGTAACCATGGCGACTGCATTGATAAACAATTTCATAATTGCCATCATGTTTGTAAGAAAGCGATTTATGATCCCTCCACGGGAAAGATTCCCAGACAATCGTTTATTCTGGCTCATCTCAGCAAATACTTTGTCCTTTTTCACAGAGGATCAATACTTCAATTACGGTAGATATGC
>NMRB01000886.1:151809-176068 GCA_002633025.1 Notospermus geniculatus | reverse complement strand
TATTTTTTCTGGCGGAAACCATGGCCAAGCATTCAAATAATTTTGGCCACCACTCTACATAGCCTCATATAAATCATTATAATTATACGGTACGGTATGTACTTTTGGAGAGGTGCTCCCCCCTGGATAACAGACCAAAAATACTACTTACATGTACAATTCACGTAAAACACAGTGGAAATCTTCTATGAGTGGGAACTAGAGAACCAGACCTATAGGCATCCAGGACAGCACCATGATACCTTATCCTTAGCAAACATATAAAATCGGGAACCCAAACACAAGCCCCGGCTCCCAATTCCATATCAATGTCGCATGGTTTGCCAGACACAACACTGGAACTAATATCCTGAGGGAATAAACACTAATCGGGACATAAATATGCATGCGTGAATATGCAGAACTGAATTAATGAAACAACCTGACCCATTTTGAAGCTATCAAAACCATTGGGATATTTCAGAAAACTTGAATTCAAATATCTCGCATCAAATAGACTTAGGTGCACTTTTGTTGTTGCTTGCATGCAGTGGAAGAACATCAACAGAAGTAAGTAGATTATCGCATTAATTTGCCATTGATGCCTTGGTAATGCTTGCATCCTACACTAAACTGAATACCGACCCATTCATATCGGGGTAAATTAAAGGGAATGGACCGAGATGAGTACAAGCCATTTCACTATTAGCAAGAAATTACCTGCCTACAGGATTTTGGAACATGTAGTGTGTTATTTCTGTATAAACATTTTCCATTCAGAGAGCATTCGATTTTTTAAAACAGATCAGGTGTATCCAAAGACCGTCTGACAAAAGATTTCATAAACCAGTCAATTTTTCATCAACAGTGTAGCTGAATGGGTGAATGTCGTCCAGTCCTGATCCTACACACTGATTCCTAGCCCAAGCCCCTATCCCTAACCCCAACCCTGATCCTCAACCCTTATCACTGACCCCTACCCTAATCCTAAACCTAGTCCTGACCCTAACCGTCAACGCTAACCATCCTGACTCCGTAACCTGGGTACACTGGTTTAGACGACATTAACAGTTTGTGTTACAGTGTACAGTACATTTTCAATCCCACCCAAGGTCTGTATTAAGGTCAGGGAGTGCAAATGGCTCAAGCAAATTACCGTCACTTCACTGTAGTGTCACCAAATTTGACTGGACCTCAATGGTTGGTCTGGCTTGTTTTTGTTCGGCATAACTGAATGGTAAAATCAGATTAATCTGGATAAACCTTTTTACTTGACCAAGAGTTCAATCTTTAGCCTTATTTGCATGCTTTGTTAAAGTTCTGATTCAATCCGATGTTTTCCCTTGTACTCGCAGGGATCAGCTAAGCTGAATCCGTAATTAACTTATTTACTTGAAGAAAAAAGCATGCATGCATGCTTTTTCTTCAAGTAATATGATACATTATTATTATTAAGATTACCAGTACCCTAAATTTCAGAATTAGGTCAAGGTCAGAAATGCTTTGACCTCTCTGACCTAAAATAAGGTCAAGGTAATGAAATGACCTCATTTTCTCTGGTTGTCCCAAAGGTCAGCAGAATGTGCTTTGAACTAAATCATTTTGTTGACAGCACAGTCTACCTTTGAATCATCAGAGGATCAAATCCTCCCCGCCAGAATGAAGACAACCTCATGGCCAAAAGTGCCATATTTACTTCAGCCATAATTAGTACAGACAACATGAACTGCTGGCAGGATCACCTCTGTCAAGGACAACAGGTCAAGGTCGGAAATGCTTTGAGCACTCTGACCTTAAAATAAGGTCAAGGTAATGAAATGACCTCATTTTCTCTGGTTGTCCCCAAGGTCATCAGAATGTGCATTGACCTAAATCATTTTGTTGATAGCACAAAGTCTACCTTCGAAACCTTAGATGATCAAATCCTCCCGGTCAGAATGAAGACAACCATGGCCAAAGTGCCACATTTACTTCAGCCATATTTAGTACACACAACATGAGCTGCTGCCGGAATCACCTCTGTCAAGGACAACAGGAGTATTTAATTGAATCATAGTATCGAGAAATTTGCATGCACATTAATCCTTTCTCAGCTAAATATTCACAGATCAAAGGAGAAGGGGAAATTAAAATGTAGTGTTAATTCATCCACTTGCCATCTGCAACAATATGATTTCATCGGAATTTGAAACTTCAGAGTAGCTTTCAGTGACTAGCTTACCTTGCCACAGTCACAGGCAATTAAACTAGAATATTCTGATTGCAAAGCTTATGGATGCCATCAGCACGCAGTTTGAATATTGAACATTCCCACAGGTTGGAATACATTTGATTTCAACAGCCGTACTGCTTACACTACAAACGAAGTCCGTACTTCTCCTGCTTACACTACAAATGAAGTCCGGACTTCTCCTGCTTACACTACAAACGAAGTCCGGACTTCTCCTGCTTGCGTAGGTAAGCCAGGGTCTACAAAGTCTGGACTTCCTAAGCCCGGATGTGATGAGTGGGTCTAGATCAAGTCCGGACTTGACCTGGACTTCTACGTCAGGTTTAAGCGTAATTATCTTAGTTCTCAACCTGGCGACAGATGGCGCTGTGATAATTACATGTGTTATACATTGCGTGACCCGCGGATGTGACCTTCAAATTCACCTACGATCGCTGGATTTCATACTATTGGATTTGTAGTGTAAGTGCTATGCAGGAGAAACCCGGCCTTCTTCTGAGTCTGGACCAAAAGAAACCCGGACTTCTCCTTTTAAAAGTGTAACACGGCTAATTTTGTGTGAGAGTTACGAGTGTAGGCAGTACAACAACAACAATCCACTGCTGATGAAGATATATGCTTAAACAATACAAATTGTAACTGCATTATCTCTCACTTTTGACATTGTATACATGGGGATATACACATGATATCTCATTATCTCAGGCTAACAAACGCTCACCACCAAAAAATTGAACAATTTTGGCCAAATTTCCAAAAGTTTTGAGTTACAATTAAAATGGACCATCGCCAACAAGGAATACAGCCAGACTCACTTACCAAAACCAACACAACCAAGGTAATCAAAAGATGCAGCCCTGTAAAAAGAGCTCATCCGGTGTACACTTTGTAACCAGCAACAGTGTTTAGACTTGACTCATGGAGAATGTATACAAACATAACTTGGAACTNGCATTATCCATTGAAAACAAGGCTCACTGTGACCAAGGTGGTTTAGAATCCACGTTTTAGTGCAACCCAAGAAAACTCTGTACCGTATCCCAAACACTCTGTGCAAAAAAACCGGCCAATGCATTTTCCATTACAACATTGATTTCACAGTACACAGATGTTTTAGAATGGGGATCCTAGCTACATGTACAATAGAGGGCAGCACACAGAAACCCGGTCCTACAATGGACGCCTTTTGTGTGGGAAATTGATCAGAACTGGGATGTCAGTTTCATTTCAATAGCTTTAAACACTAGTGACACCTATTGAGGCAGTGAGCTAGGGTCCCCATTAGTACAGACAACATGAGCTGTTGCCGGAATCACCTCTGTCAAGGACAACAGGAGTATTTAATTGAATCAAAGTATCGAGAAATTTGCATGCACATTAATCCTTTCTCAGCTAAATATTCACAGATCAAAGGAGAAGGGGAAATTAAAATGTAGTGTTAATTCATTCACTTGCCATCTGCAACAATATGATTTCATTGGAATTTGAAACTTCAGTGACTAGCAGCTTACCTTGCCACAGTCACAGGCAATTAAACTAGAATATTCTGATTGCAAACGCGTGGGGTTTTAATTATCTTTGATCGGTACCAGCTTATGGATGCCGTCAGCACGCAGTTTGAATATTGAACATTCCCACAGGTTGGAATACATTTGATTTCAATAGCCGTACTTACACTACAAACGAAGTCTGGACTTCTCCTGCTTTAGACTAAACGAAGTCCGGACTTCTCCTGCTTACACTACAAACGAAGTCCGGACTTCTCCTGCTTACACTACAAACGAACTCCGGACTTCTCCTGCTTTCTCTACAAACGAAGTCCAGACTTCTCCTCCTGCTTGCATAGGTAAGCCAGGGTCTACGAAGTCTGGACTTCCTAAGCCCGCATGTGATGAGTGGGTCTAGATCAAGTCCGGACTTGACCTGGACTTCTACGTCAGGTTTAAGCGCAATTATCTTAGTTCTAAAAACCCGGTGACAGATGGCGCTGCATTAATTACATGTGTTATACATTGAGTGACCGGCGGATGTGACCTTCGAATTCACATACGATCGCTGGGTTTCGTACTAATTGGATTTGTAGTGTAAAAAGTGCTATGCAGGAGAAACCCGGACTTCTTCTGAGTCTGGACCAAAAGAAACCCGGACTTCTCCTTTTAAAAGTGTAACTACGGCTAATTTTGTGTGAAAGTTACGAGTGTAGGCAGTACAACAACAACAATCCACTGCTGATGAAGATATATGCTTAAACAATACAAATTGTAACTGCATTATCTCTCACTTTTGACATTGTATACATATGAGGATATACACATGATATCTCATTATCTCGGGCTAACAAACGCTCACCACCAAAAAATTGAACAATTTTGGCCAAATTTCCAAAAGTTTTGAGTTACAATTAAAATGGACCATCGCCAACAAGGAATACAGCCAGACTCACTTACCAAAACCAACACAACCAAGGTAATCAAAGGATGCAGCCCTGTAAAAAGAGCTCATCCGGTGTACACTTTGTAACCAGCAACAGTGTTTAGACTTGACTCATGGAGAATGTATACAAACATAACTTGGAACTTCCGACTGGTATACACAATAGAAGATACATGCAAGCAGAGAAGCATCTTTACCTCCGTAATCAAAAGTACAGGAGGTATGGCTGAGAGCCTGAGGTCTTTCACCTGAAACTCATAAACAATAAAGATGATCAGCAGGACAGTATAATTCTTGATAATTTTGTTTAAACTAGAGTGAAACTTTTGCCTAAAGCATACTTACTTATCACAAACTTATTTTTTAATTTCTTTATGTTGAGAGAATCTTGTAAAATACAGGTGACAAAGGCGACATTCTGGAAGTCAAAATGTTATGTGTTGTCGTTGGTATAGAGAACAGTGGCTCACTGTGACATCACTTTTGACCATGCTGACGTCCAAGACAAAGTGTGCCATGTGTAGATCACGTTATGAGTTGAAGTCACACCCACTCCACTTGCACCAACGACGAAGTGCAACACAAGGGTCGAAGATGTCATTTGCCATCCAACATGGTCCAATTTAGACTGATCACATGACGTGATGACATCACGTGCACGTCTATAGCAAGTCGACCCAGTAGTCTTGAACGTAGTTGTGGTGTTNGAACTTCACTGACAGAAAGTCAGAACACTACTCCCTATATCATTTAAGCTGGATTTAGCTGCACGCGGTATGCGGATTGCGGAACACGGTAAGCGGAAAGTTCAATGCATTTCGCATACAACAACTCGCTTCCGCCGGGGATTCCGCGGCCCTATACCGCATTCCGCGTGTCGCAGCCTTAGGGTCATTTCCCCTACATTGCCAAATCTGTATTAACAATAACCACCTAACACAAGACATGGTTGTAGGAGATGGCATGGACAACCTCAGTACAAGAAGTATAAAGGCCAATTCACACTTTGCCGTTTTGCGCTTTGCGCTTGTCCATTCCTTATGTTTATGTGTGGTACCAAAAATAAAATTACTTTTTCTACCACGCATTCACATAGGAAATGGACACGCGCAAAGCACAAAATGCAAAGTATGAATCTATCTTAAGTCTGAAGAAAATGGACCAAAAAACAAAAGGCAGGTGATCAGATGATGTTCTTATAAGAGTACAACTGAGATAATCCGAAGTTCCAATGGTATCAATATCAATTTAAGAGGCTGACAACAAGACTCAGAGCTACCCGGCAACCAAAATTGGCATGATGAGAACTGAGCCTTCAAACAAGTGGATTTTCCCAGTTATTTGTCAAACAACTCGCATGCGAAGAATTCTCCAATTTAGTGATCATAATTATCTGTAATTGGAAGTCTCTAGTCACATCCCTACCTCATAAATTTCCTCCGAATCTAGAGATAGAATATGAATGAAGACTTTCTGAGTATTCCACCGGTGAACCTAGCTCTTTGGTTGCCAACACAGGATATAATCTTCAGATGGGCCCCCTGCAGCGAGAACTGATCAAGCTTCAGCCATTACTCGAGGGGGCATCTCAGGGCGGTGAAATGGACAAAGCCCGGTTGAGGGGGCATCTCAAATTGAATGGCAAGAATTACCAGTAACTTCAGGGGCCATCTCAGGATTCAAGGTGCATTTCAACAAGAGTTGACCAATCTTCAGCCTTCAATTATGACCCTTTGGCATTATGGGCATCTAAAACACAGAAGCATTTGTATCTGTTTTCATGGCCTTGAGACGTTTAAGGCCTACATATCTTTCGAGCTGTATGATCATCCCTCAGAATTAGTGCCAACGACAAAACCACAGGACTGTGACAATGTAACAATTTTAAGGGAGCTCTATCTACAGACTAAATATACACCTGATAATTTCCTGTAATTAGGTTAATTGAGGTCCAATGAGAGGGGCCAGCATCCGGTTAATGTCAAAGGTTTGCGTCCCTGCTGAAGCGTGGGTCGCGACCAGAAAGGTCCATTAAAGGATCCTCGATACCTCATACTAATGACAAGATTAGAGCAAAGTTCAAAATGAATTAGATAGTACCAATACTGAACACAACAATTTTATCAGTGTGATTTTCACCCTTGTGTTAATCACCTACCATTTGCAGTAATCAAAGTAATGAGAGAGTAAGACTTAAATACAGGATTTACATGTATATCAAATCAAACTACAGACAATCAGTTAACCCTCTGTTTCCCAGATGCCAAAATACCACTGACTCACACGCCAGGCCTTGTCTTTTAAGGCGAGCTAAAAAGTGCCTGTGCCTCGCAAACAATAGAAATTCTATTGTTTGCGAGGCACATGCACTTTTTAGCTCGCCTTCGACAAGGCCCGACACCCGTACATGTATATCACAACATTTGTCCTAATAGAAAAAGTTTATGGACATTCTAGGACTCATAGTAGTGTAGGACCTCCAGGGAAATCAGAGCGCAAGTAAAACTGCGATCAGAGTTACATTTAAATGTCATTGCCCTGCATCAAATCATGAAAATGCAGCATCTCGCCTGATGAATAATTTAATTTAATGGGCACGGAGTGTTTCTGTAGCTGTATCTCGCAGAAGTTGTATTTCTTCAATGGTGGAGCTCTTGAATACAAAGAGAAACATTACAGAATGTGATTTAAGGCCCGTTCACACCCAAATTGTATTCCGGTGCATTTAGAAGTGGTACCCGGTCCTAAAGCTTTTACATCAGGCTTAGGACCAGGCATGCCTCTCGCGTTCGTGAATCTGATTGGCCGGTGCTATAGCGCAGGTGGTAAGCATAGGTGGTAAGCATAGGAACTACAGCCCCCCTCGCTATTACAAACCCTTCGGGGTCCAAGGGTTAAGTTCGTACTAACACGGAGTTCGTAATAGCGAGGATTTACATACATGTCATGAAATTTTCGGAGCCAGTCGTTGGGTTCGTAATACCCGGGAGTTCGTAAAACCGAGGTTCATAAGAGCGAGAGTGCACTGTATTATGTCGATACCTTTTCTATTTTCAACCCCTTCATGATTGGTGGATTGCCTGGCTCAAATGTAAGTCACTTTCTATCTGCATTCCAGTACATCAGCCGTATTGAGAATTGAAAAAATTTACATAATTTACATAAAATTTCCAGGTGACATCACTGCCTAAATTCCTCCACAAATGGCGGCCAATATAATGGTGAGTTCTTATATAGCGCTTCATAGCGTATTACGCTCTCTAAGCGCTTCACACATTATTACCCCAGCCTATGATTCAGAAACCTTTCTGTAGAAACCAAAGGGCAGCCACAATATAGCGCACACGATGGGCATTTCAGGCCAGTTGAGAGTTACAGAGTGGCACGGCCGGGGATCGAACCCGCAACCTTCCGATCACGAGTCCACAGCCCTAACCATTATGCCACCGCGCTCCCCAAACAAGCCACGTCCGACTGCAGCGCACAGGTTGGTAGGATCAGGTACTAGTCTACGGTGCATTTTGAAGTGCGGTTCCTGCAAGCCAAATCCTTTAACGCAATAGCAGCAGTCAGCCGTGCTTATTGCCAAAAGATGGCAGCAAAGTTCTACCGGACCAATGAAAGAAAATTCTCATTTGATTGGTGCTCAATCAAGCATGAATGGATCTGCTCGGCATTGAATTGGGCCGTAGTGACACCTATTGGTCAAATGACTAACAGCTCCTATTCAATGTTGAAGCGTGCAGCATGCAGGTTCTCCAACACACTTTCTGAGTGAACTCAGTTAATAGTACTCTTCACCGAAATAGCATTGAAGCTTTTGCTGGCAGAGGAACTGCGCTGCGAAATGTGCCAAAATCTAGTTTTAGTATGAATGTTTTATTAATTGGCTTTGTGACTGACTCATCTTTAGCAGTAAATTTTTTAAAAAGTTGGGCAAAAATCAAATGATAACCACATGAAATCTGCATCTCCATCACACTCAGTACCCTGTATATTGTCAACTTGGCAGTGGCTTTGGAATTTGTTGACAGTGCAAGCAATTACAAACAACTTGCAGGAAAACCATCAGAGACTTTTTGCAAATGAATTATAACATTCTTGTCTGCATCATGACTCTAGTCTTAATGTCTCAAGTGTAAGAGCATTATCAGCACAAAGAAATGAAACTGCAGAATTCATCAAAAAATAGTCTTATTTCATGGTGAGAAGCTGTCTTTACCAACAGTTAGAATAGGTCTTTGTGTTCTTGAATTTAAGGAAAATGAATGAGTTTTTGCCACAAATGCCCGTCCCAAAAGCAAGTCATCAACTTTAATCAGGATGTATTTTAAATGTAATTAAAGTCACCGGAGAATGGAATTCCAATCATCTCCCGGCAAACAAACAGGGAAGGACAAAATACATAAGTTAAAATCTGGATTTATAGTTTGTTGACATCCAGGTCCAGGAAGAGTCTGTGACTTTTTCTTACTTACAAACCATGATTCCATTTTATATGGAAATTGAATCCATCTATCCAATGCATGCTACAACTGACTCAAAATTAATTCCACGTAAGTTGACTGAAAAATCTACACATCAGTGTATAAACATTACCATAATATATGACAACAGGTTAGACCGCAATGGAACTTTCTCCTGTGTCTCATTTAATAAATGTGCTCAAATGATTTAGAAGTAATCGCCTCTTGATATGAGACACCGCGGAACATTTCAACATTTTCCTCAAAAGAATATTTGTAAACGATGTATATATCATTTATTCTTATTGGCCTCTCAGCAATAGAAATGTTCAAGCACGTAACTCTGATACAGCTGATGAAATAAGAAGTGCTGCTTTGATGGACAAAGACGTGTTTCACATTTTTATTGATATTACTGATAAATGTACTCTTGGTAAAGGACAGTGGAAATATCTGAGGTTTGGGGTGGATTCTAGTAAACTGTTAAAAATATTATAGTAGATTTACAGGAATGTGCCTGCAGCAGACTTCCCAAACTATTCTGCAAAATTTGCAGGTGTTGTCACCATAGATTTGCAGAGCTTTGCGACACTTGGATACCAATGCTTGTGTATTCATTCTATTTTCTAGGCTCTCCGGTGGATGAAAAGTTGCAACACCTATAAATCTACAGTATTAGTTCTGGAAAGTGGGCTGCAGGCACTTTTCTGTAAAATCTACTGTATTTTTTAACGAGTGTAAACTCCCTTAAATAAAAGACACCTTTGCTAGTGCTAGCAGTGGTCGACAAATCAGATTTTCGCTCACTTGCCAATGGGCAACCTCAAAGTAAATTTCTGCTTGCCCAGATCAAATTGTGTCATTTGCCCGATGGTATATATTTTATTGAAAGATATGTTCGGTACTTGCCCATGGACAAGTGCTCAATTACTTGAGCTTGGCCAGGAGTTTTTCTGACGGCCCCCGGGCGGCTGGGCAACCAATTCGTCAAGCACTGGTAGGAGGACACCTCTCTATTAAGAACACCTAAGTTCAGTCTCAAAAATAGTCTTTTTTCATTTTTTGACTGGAATCGGGATATCTCTCTCAATTCAGGAAGCAATTTTAGTCACAAAGGTCCCTTCACAGACAGGTTTTACTGTACATTCATTCCTCCTGTGAGAGCGAGAGCAACTCCCACTGACAGCACAGGTTTTCTGGAGGACCTTCCCACCTGGATTACCAATATAATCACCCAATATTGTCTGTATAGCGCATAATGCCAAATGTAATTGATGTCATGTTTACATTTCAACATCTGTTTCATTTTTCTACAGAATCTAAAGAACATTTTTCAAGCAAAATCGAAAAATAGGTTCACCAGTTCGTTCACCAGGTCGGCCAATCCTCCATTCAAAATTCAGTTTTTTTGCAGCCACATCGCTTTTTATATAGGTTCCAACTGATCATCTGCCCAGTTTTGGACTGTGAAAGAACAGATTGTACTTATAGAGCTTGGGCAGTGGCTCATTATGACGTCAATTTTGACCGGCGGTCCACAATGCTGACGTCGACGACAAAGTGTGCCACGTGTAGACCACGTCATGGCTGAAGTCGCACACTTGCGTTGACGACAAAGTGCACCATGTAGGTCGACGAAGTCACTGACGTCAATTTGACCGTCAAGATGGCCGATTTTTCTGTGATGATAAATGTCATCTGGATAGCCAAATGGTGACCAATAAATGACGTACTCTGAACTCAGTTTCTAATCAAGACATACTCAAATTAAGAGCAAAGTCTGTTGCCAACAGAGAGGGTGACATTATCTGTGCTTTGCAATAATGTTTATCCATTAATATCCTCTAAAGAATGACGAAAAAGAAGCCCATCTCCATGACAACCCATTCAGCAAACTACAATTATACAGATATCAGACAGGATGTTACTCGCATGCAACCAAAACATAATTACGTTCAAGTCACAATCGCAACTTACAATGACTTATGGGTAATTTTACAAGCTTCGATTATTTCTCCGATTTCATCAATGGGAAGGACCATCGCCATTAACCTGCTGGGGGAATATAACTCACACAGCGCACTGCGGAGACTGATGGAGCAGTGGGAATCTGGAAGTTGCATGTTTGGGTTAGGAGCACTTAGAGTCGAATACTCGATAGAACTAAACAGCAAAGTAAAGAAGAGCAACATGTGGTGGCTGAGCCTATCACCTAATGCTGATGTCAGGTCGAACTTGCGATGGCACAGAACAATGGCGACTGACTTTTCGGTATCGCTTATTTGCGTCTGAGCCACAACTGTGCGGAACAAAATCAGTCGCCGACATGGCGTGACATGACTGCAGTTGCGTCTCACCTGCGACGACAGACATCATGTCAACAATCAAAAAGATCAGGAATCATTCACAATTAGAGTTGACCATGTTCAACTTCCGTGCCATCCCGACGGGCCTAATCCATTCACAGTCGACCTGACTCGAGTTACAATTCCCTATGCGCAGATGTCGCCTGTTCCATGATGAGCACACACATTTTCACTCTTGTGACCTGACCGTGATTTATTAATCTTCACTTGATGCCGACTGTTCCATCGTGGCGCCGACAATCGTAGGTGCAACCTGACATCAGCATAAAAGCTGATGCAATCGAAGATCAAAGCCTGTAAAGTTGGATGCATGAAATTGACAAGTAGAATGCACGGCATGTTGTCTGGCGACTGCCAGAGACCGCCACGGCGAAGGGTTGTGGACGAGACCACACATGCCACAATTCATGCGCACACCATCCCGTGGATGGCCAATGTCTGGAACAGGAAATTGCATGCATTTTGACCAGCTGCACACTGAAAAGGCCTATTAATCAGCTGAATATCAATGGCGTGTAATTAATTTCCTGAGTCCTGAGATTTTCCTGCATAATAAGTATGGAAAAAGAATGAGTGATTTCAGGTAGGTAGGTACAGTAAGAGCTCAGTTAAGTGGCGTTCCTTTGATTGTAACTCATATCGCCCTAAGGCGGGGTTTACACAGTGGTATACGGTATACTGACACGCTGGCAAACAATGTCTTAATATTATAAAAGGGTTTATGACTGTGAAACCTTTGTTTGCCAGTGTGTCCATATATCGTATACCTCTATGTAAACCCGGCCTCACAGAAACCATGATACAGACATTCTTTCCTGGGGCCTGTTTCATAAAGTGACTTTAAGCTAATAGCACCTTTAACCAAATGGAAAATCCATTGAAGTTAATGGTACCATTAGCTTAAAGTCACTTTATGAAACAGGCCCCTGGCCTACATGTACATCAGCAGAAGATCCACAACAACACCAACATTTGGAGATTCATCTCAGTGCATTTCTTCCTTCAAATCTCATTATCAAGATTTTTATGATTCGCAGAAAAGAACATAAGCCAACCTGAAACAAAGACATCAAACGCACTATCTTCCCATTGCATCAGTCCCTGGAAGCCAGTTACCTCGCGTCAATATTTCTTGTGAATCAATTGTCTCAAATCTCTGTATGAACAACATCTCAATCAATCATAACACGCCGATAACAGGTGTGAAAATGACTGACCAGTGCTGCCTCCTGGTGGGAAGATAATGCAAAATGTCATCACGATCACAGTCTTTGTTTTATTTGCAAATATCCTGTGAAGTTTCCATTTTTCCTGTTGCAAACTACGAAATACAACACTAAAGAGTTTGGAGAACACTTCAAGAGCATTTCAACAGGCTAGATAAAATCAAAACAAAAAGATGTCAAAATTCAACACCCACACATGGGTATTTCATGATTTCATTCACCATTTGAAAACGTGACACTCTCCCAAAATAATTTGTGTACAAAGTGAAAAAAAGATTTTAGTTTAAAAGTTTTCAAGGTGATGCACAGCCTTCGAATTCAAACAAACTTCAGATGCTCTCAAGAGGTAAAAACAATGCAACAAAGCTCCCCTGTGGAGAAAACCTTTTCCACGGTGAAGCAGTGGCAAACAGTTAAAATGTGGGTCAATATAGTTTTGAAACGTTTCCATTCAGTTTTCAGCCAGATAGAAGTGCTTGTAATGGCCACTTCAAATTGCAACAAAAAGCTCTGTTGAAGACTGCGACACAAAATATGGATTTTTCATGTTTTTTGCATGACATCTATATCTCAATGGCCCACATGAGCAGGATCAATGCATGAAATATCATCAAGAATTTAAACAGCAAACAACGGCGTTCACATTGCTCCTCCAGTTACATAATGGCCAGAGTGAAGAAAACCACTCATCCTCCTGATGATAAATGAAGCAAAAGAAGAATGATAGTCCAAGTGCGCATTAAATTTCTGCACATGTATTCATCGTTTCCACAGCCTATAACTACAACGATGTCCGCCGTTGCTGACGTCAACATCACGACGCAAAGCCAGAGGGCAATGCTTGCTGACGTCGTCAAATGATGCAAGCCGGGGGCAAAACATGCGACACAAAAGAATGCTGTCAGGTCGTGAAAACAAAGTGAAGAGTAGAACCTTAGTTAGTCCACACCTTTCTAATAAGGCCACCATTGAAGTGAGTCCCACATTGACATTGTTCAGTTCTACCTTGACCTCTGCAACAGACGATTCTCGAATTCGCAGATCTGCGCACTTCCGCCGAAATCTCAACCAGAACCTCGATCTGAAACGGTGATGTGACGCCACCCACGATTCAGCAATGGTCGAGTCTGACGCAGCATCTTCGATGTTACTGTCGTGGGGTTGTCTGCGTTACGTCATTCAGTTTCAGGCCGAGGTTGTGGTTGAGATTTTGGCGGAAGTGCAGAGATCTTTGTCGTTTACGTCAATTTGAGAACGGTCTATCAGGACACTTCTCGAGGACAAACAACATAGTCCCAAAAGTGTCCTTAATAGAGAGGTTCCAATGAATCGATCAATAGACAAATCCCAAATTCCCAGATCTGCGCACTTCCGCGGAAATCATAAACAGAACCTCGACCTGAAACCACGCTGACGTGACGCAATCCATGATTCAGCAATGGTCATCGAACTCACTGTCATCACATGGTCGTGGGGTTTTCCGTGTCACGTCATTCAGTGTCAGATGGTTTTACAGACCGAGGTTCTGTTCGCCATTTCGGCGGAAGTGCGCAGATCTTTCCCGTTTTTGTCAATTTGGGATTTGTCTATAATCAGATAACTTGTGCAAGAAAGAGTTAGTTATTGGTGCTCATCATGGATTTATTCTTCAAAACCCTGCCAGTTGCCAACATCACCACCACCTGGAGAAGCTGACTCCCCAAATCTTCCTCTGAAGCCGCAACACATCTCCTTGATACCAATGCCGCCAATCCACTCATGGAATATCATTATTCTCGGAGATTTATCGAGCAAGCGCTCTCAAGGATTACGATAAGTAGATTGAATGGATGCCTTGTTATCTTGGGCCTCTAACGAGACATCCAGGAGAAATTTTCAAATGAAAATTNGCGTTCGGTGTATCCCTAGCCTATGGAGTTGGTTCGATCCGGTTCGAGGCCAGTTCACTACTTTTTGCCAAGAAAAGGGAAGGACAGTACAGTATTTTTGTACAGGATTTTCACTGTCCAAAAAGCATGTGAACTGGCCTCGAACTGACTCCGTGTGAGGGCGACTGTCCTTAGAACCAGGAAACATGACATATAATCATGCACAAATTCAGCTTTCAAGGGACAACACAAACACAAAACATTCTTGCAGATGACATAGCTAGGTGAGGCGCGGTCTAGGAAAACCCGTCGGATTGGTGAACCAGCACATTTCAATAGCTGAAATGTACTACGTAACAGGTAAACAGTAGCAGATCAATGCACAGGCAATCTGACAGCCCTTGTTGATCATTCAGCGACTTCCAACAGGTTTTCCTAGACCGCCACACATATTTGATGACAATTCATGCAATAGGCTCATTTAAAGCGACTTATGCTACAGTCACTATACAGCTCCCTTCATTTCCAAGGATTTCCTTGAAGGTGAATGTACAAATTGGTATTATCAGGTGTTTACTTTGATCACAAAGCTAAGTATGATATATATTACCCTTTACTTCAACAGTATCAGGCTTCTAGGATGTGATGGGCATTTTCATTAGTGGCAGGTCACTGCCCTCTTCCATGTCTTAGAGACAGGTCATGTAGGCGTAAATCCCTATGATAAAATCTGACAAAAACAAGAAGTCCATTCTTACCTCAATGCTAACCCGATGTCATCTACGGCTAATTTATTCCTAGGAGGTCATTTTGTGAGACGCTCCAGCAAAGCAGGCGTTTGTCACAATAGAGAACAGGTTTAACGGCCTTACAACATACATGTAGCTGAAATATAGGTTGACCACTGGACAGCAGCATGATAGTTGACTTAAAGCGAATGGTTCGCGGGGTTTGTTGACAGTTGTTTGTTGACATGTCCTCATCAAGCGCCGTTTTGAGAAAAAGGCGAAAGAAGGATTTTAGTTATGGGAAATGCATTAGACAGCCAAACTTTGGAGGCGTATTCTGCAAAAATCTACCGCTTCGAAATCAATGTGAATAGTACAAAATGTACATTTTGACCAGCTGAATTTGAAACTGTCATTAACCAATTTAAACAAATTTTTTATGAACCTCGTCCCCAGGTCCACGTTCGCATATTTGCACAGGTTTTGCCTATGACTGGAGTACGGCTTTGCCTGGAGACTAGGTTCACTCTCTATGGGAGGTACCACCAAAAATCAAAACAAACCCCGCGAGCCGTATTCGCTTATCTGATGACCATGGGATGATCACTTGCGGCAAGCGCCTGCTTTTTGCAGGAGTGGGTCACTCATTTTGGTAGTGCAACAGAGAGCAGCACTTCCCATTTTAGCAATAGCATACTTCATGTTTCAAGTTCACAAAAGTCTTCTGGTTGGTTTCTGCCTGTCTGTCAGGCCTACTTCCTTATTAAGGATCTTCCCTCAGCTGATGAACACAACCAGCCAACTGCCCAAAAGCCTTTGGCAAACTTTTGAAATCAGCAGTCAAGCTTTAGTCATCAAAAACAGAGGCAGCAACAGGAAGAACGAAGTTGTGACAAAGAGTCTATTTCAAACAGAGTGGGTTTCAGGGCAAACACCATTTCAGTTCGGGAAAGTTCCGAATTTGGAAACGTTTCTGATTTTGGAAGCCCAGCGATTCCAATATTGGCAACGTTTCTTTTTTTCGGAAGCGGTTTTCGATTCCGATATCAGAATCGGTGTAGGCCTATTTGCATGTTAGGCCTAATTGGGATATGAGTATCAAAAATCGGGAAGTGTTTTTTTCCATTAACAGATGGCAGCACCTGTGACCTTGTATTTCACGGCGTAAAATCTGAATTACTGGCGTAAGTTGGCTGCAATCATCGATAATCATCAATTATCATCATCAAAAGACTTGGTTGTGCCAGAATCTCTGGGCTTCCAAATTCAGAAACGTTCCCGATATTGGAATCGAAAATCGCTTCCAAAAAAAGAAACGTTGCCAAAGTCGGAAACGTTTCCAATTTTTGAACTTTCCCGAACTGATTTGGGGCAGAAGCCTGACTGAAATGAACTGAACTCCACAAGAGCCAGCAGCAGGTACAGTCTTGGCCACAAAATATATAAATTCTGTCAGTTTTTCCAAAAGATTTATCGCGATGTTGTTGGGAACATACTAGGAATCTTTTTCACATAAGATACAAATTACCATGATTATGAAACTCAAACAAGAAAGATAAATGTGTGTATACAAATGACAGAAACTGCCTTTTTGCAAAATGTGCAAAAAAAGTAATTTAGATCAATATAGTAGAGTCAGCAGTATACATTTGTACGCCCATTAACCAACAAAACATTTCTCAACTATTTTCCTCTCCTACACAAGCTTAAATGTAACTGACACCGACAGTAATAAGATTTATAGCAAGTAAACAGAACGTATAGAAACACTGAAGGCAGAATTTCACAACTCTCCTGTCAGAGGAAAGCGATTTATGAAATCAACAGGTAAACGATAACGTAGCAATCTTAGTATTTCATTTTGATTTATTTGGCACAGAATGCAGACAGAAATTCTGAAAACATTTTCAACAACAAGTATAGCATACAACCTTCCTTTGTTTGCTTTTGCTACCTAACGTAACATTCATGTATAAGTTTCAGCAGCACATGCAGGCAAGGAAAAATAAGACATCATCATGTTGTACAAAGGAGTTCAGAAACTGCACAAAGGAGTCATAGAAAACACGATCCTTGATGAGGAGAATTTGGCTGAACTTCAGCAACTGTCATCATAGATGGAGGTCAGTCAAAATCATTCCACACTCCCAAGGATCTGGGTTGATTTTGGGGCAGCCAGCACCCAGTGCAAGGATTGACATAAGCCAAGGCCATTTTCCAAAACACCCTTGCTGGCCCTCTATTCTAATCCAAAGTGATTGTTGTCCAAGGTCACGGATGGTCAATTTCAGCTAGACCCAGTTTATTATCACATTTATCAAATGAAGGCACACAATAGGCCAAGGGTCAGCCAGCCATGGCCCTGGACACTTTAGAGGGCCAGCAAGGGTTTTTTGGAAAATGGCCTTGGCTTATGTCAATCCCTGCCAGTGCTGCCACCTAGTTACAGACTGTCTAACTAGTGCTATATTTTGTGGTAGAAACGCTACCTATTTTGGGGTAGTCCTGAAACACAACAGCAGTGTTTCCGCCAGAGAGTACTATGCTAGTACTATGCTAGTACCCTCAAAGGAACAGAAGAGGGTCATTTTCTTTAATTTCATGGGGTTTTTGCTGATTTTGAAGAAATAAGTATACCCTCAAAAAATTTCTGGCAGAGACCCTGGACAGTAAGGCATACAACTGATCACCAAACAAGACTTCACTATTATTTTATAAGGCTTTATTCTCTGGGCTGCTGGTGACTGCAAACAACCTTATGTACATTTCAGATTGTATAGGCTAGCCTACATGCAGGCAGCACTACTGGACACCTCGGTCCAAGTTAGTATGCTACCACGGCTATTTGAGATGCTACTCACATGCACGGATGAAGTACCGCTACATGAAGGAGTGCAGGAATGGTATATCAACCGCAAATGTTCCAGGACATGTTGCAGGATGTGCCATGATATGATAACCCTTCATCATTTTCTAGTTGGAAGCAAAGAGGTGTGTGGGTGTCATGACAACCCAACATGTATGTAGGACTTCTGTTTACCTAGGGGCTTGAATCAAACCTGTCTCAACCTACTCATTTCCTGTCATACATTAGAGAAAGACAAGTTAACAAAAAAAAGTTCAATGTTCTTGCCATTGTTCTGCCTCATAAAGTACTTCTGATATCCATATAGTACATTTCAAAAGTTGAGGGGGCCAAGCCACTCAGGGTAGCCCAAAGGTAAGACTGAGAGGTGTCTTTCACCCTGTAAGGGCATCTGGCAGACCCTTTAACCCGTTAACTGTGTAATTTTTTTGCGAAATTGCCCCTATGGCAAAAAAATTTGCAAAAAATCAATTTACACCCAAACATCTAGGTGTAATATAACGTCCAACGCACTGTGACGAGCACATTTCTGCAAGGCATACTATCACGTCCTACCCATGCTACGATCCTGGGAGTGTTTCCCCGGGGATTCCCTGGTGCCGTAGTGACGTCATATTACGTTCTACCCAAACGGGTTAATTCACCTTGGTAAAACTTGATACTGAAATAATGTAGAAGCTAATCAACACCTCCAGATATTTGAGGACCAATTTCAACTGTACGTTTGCTAAATTTGCCAAGGGCCTAGGCCATTGTACTGGGTTTAGAGTCCAAAAACAAAACATTACAAGATATTCCAGACAATTTCTCCAAGAAAGAGAGAAAAATTGCTGTACAAGCTATGAATGAACACACATGAAAGCTTGTCAACAGCATGGAAAATTGTCAATTGGCCTGCAGTGTGGAGAGAGACAAAAGTTCAAAGACCACTAACTGTCCAAATTGTGAAGTAGTATAATTGGCCAGACCAAATTGGATGGAGAGAACTATTTTCTTTACCATGTCCACTTGCACACAAAAAGCTTTGTACAGACATGCCATGGCCTGTAATGATGCCAGAAAAATCACTGGACTAAGTCAAATTGCCCATGGATTGGACAATTAGGGCCACCCTACTGTCATGACTGTCAATTCAAAACAACCACAGAACAGGTCATTTGAAGGATGCAACAGTTTTCACAGCCAACGTTAGATTCCAGTGATTTCCACCACAACAAAAATTGTCCCCCTGAAGAAGTTGTTTTTCCCCTACAGGTCAAGAGGGCTCACTGTAGATGATGGGGCAGCCAAAGATGATGATGAGACGAACTGTCAGTCACGGGGAAGATTTAGATGGATCGCCTCACGCCCCACCCACTCCATCGAGGCTGCTTCAAGGCATGTGAAAATAACCGTGGAAAAAGAAAAATAGTTGGGTGCACCCAGGAGAAGACAATTACAGAGTAATCTCAAGTGGGAGAAAACGAAGTCGGCAAACATTTGCATTTGACATTGTTATGCCACACCTACTTCATCAGTGATGTCCTAAGGGTGCAAAATGGATAGAAAAAAGTGCGGGGAAACGAAGTTTGACATGAGAAACGCCCAAGGATTTAGAAGACGGCAATCCCACACATTAGCTTCAAGATAACAACTTGCAAAGAGCAACTTTGGAGACCAAAATATAGAGGCGTTGGCAGAGGTTTATTCCACAGCAAGAAACCACATTTCAAAAGGGTACGTGGTTTGACAAAAGACTACATGTATATTGAAATGGGAGAATTCATAGCCAAGAGAGCCAGAGGCAAAGAACAGCCACACAGAACAATTCGGAGAGGATGTGTCTTTCCAGGAAGTGACTGGTAACCTCCTACGTCCCTTTGTTGCTTCGAGTGCATCACCTCGATTTCTCACCCTCCATCCTTCATATCTCCGTGTACGCATCAGAGCTTATACACCCTCCAATACATCTACTGGCAGATTTTGTTGCTGTCGGTTCATAGCCAATATCTAGACCAGCAATAACTTACACAGGAAAGTGATCTGAGGACCATTTGCGTCAAGATGTTGATGATAGTGGCAGATCTAGCTTGTCAGAGACACCAGGGCCGCTTCAGCAGTATATAGGGCCGTTGTGTGTTGATCAAGTTCAACATCATCAATTCACTGATGTGAGATAGCTGTATGCAAGGAAATGAAGAAGCCCCCCCCCCAAACAAGAGAAAACAATGCTGTCACAGGAACTGCCTGCTGGCGACCCTAGCCCACTGCCTCAATAGGTGTCACTAGTGGTTAAAACTATTGAAATGAAACTGACATCCCAGTCCTGATCAATTTCCCACACAAAAAGCGTCCATTGTATAGGACCGGGTTTCGGTGTGCTGCCCTCTATTGTAGCTTAAGGATCCCCATTGGGCAGTGGGACCAACCAGAAACTTGTCTGTCACAAGTGTATCCTATGAGGACCCTAGCTCACTGCCTCAATAGGTGTCACCAGTGGTTAAATCTAGTGAAATGAAACTGGCAACTCGGTCCTGATCAATTTCCCACACAAAAGGCATCCATTGTATAGGACCGAGTTTCGGTGTGCTGCCCTCTATCGTAGCTAGGATGCCCATTGCACCCCATACCCATTTAAGACCTTGTAATTCTTTCAAAGCCAAGGCCACCACCACTTGTGGACTGCCCATTCCGGCATCAGGACCATCAAGAAACATGCAACTAACATGACTGCCAACTTATTTGCCTACGTTAGACCACAGCCATGCACACTACACCCCAATGAGGACCGCGCTGTACTAGCACCACACGGCGTCGCTGCGAGCGTTGTGACCAAAATGTCGTTTTTCTAACGTTGTTTCCATTTATTTCAGTCAACACCTAAAATGACGTCAATGACGTCGCTCAGGTCACATCGCTCGCAGCGCCGACCTGTCGGGATAAAAAAAATGCGCCATCCTCATTACAATAAGATCTTCCAAGTCTTGTCAAGCAAGGTCACCACTAATGGATGCCTTCTTACTGCGACCCTTGTCCCATCTAATTGACCATCTCGGCTTCCTCTAACTCTACTCCAGAGTGACTTCATATTGATCTTCCTGAACCATTGACCTGAAAGTTTCTCTAACAGCTTCATCACTGGGCTACAAGGACAACTGCCAGATGACTCAGTCTCAGGACCAGGAGAGTACTCCATTACATCAGCCAAATGCTTCACATCACTATCAGCATAAGGTTATCATAAAATTTAAGTTCCTGTGATAGCAATTAAAAATATCATCTCAGCATTAACTGGTCTTATAAAATTTGATCCCCACATCATCAACTTTCCTCCATACCCCCAAAAATAATTCCGCAGGGCTCGAAAAATTTTCTGGAGCCTTGGTGCCCGCCGGGCACCCTGCTTTTTGTGACTTTTCATTTCTTGGTGCCCAGGACTTTTTTGTGGGTGCCCGAATAAGGTGGTTTCAGTTTTTTATGCC
The DNA here is from genome assembly GCA_002633025.1 of Notospermus geniculatus. Classification (NCBI taxonomy): domain Eukaryota; kingdom Metazoa; phylum Nemertea; class Pilidiophora; order Heteronemertea; family Lineidae; genus Notospermus; species Notospermus geniculatus. The sequence goes on along the minus strand of NMRB01000886.1, from coordinate 154,445 downwards.
AGGGGTTTAGTGCCCAGTCGGGCATGTTCTATTATGTATATTATTGATTTTTGGTGCCCTGGTCGTCAGACAAGGTGCCTGCGGGCACTCAGGCACCCAATTTTTCGAGCCCTGTTCCGCCTTGTACTTGTAGACCATTCTCAAATTGACGTAAACGACAAAGATATGCGCACTTCTGCCGAAATCTCAACCACAACCTTGATCTGAACCTGAATGACGTAAGGCAGACAACCCCCTGACAGTGACTTCAAACGGACGTTGCGTCTGAGTCGACCATTGCTGAATCATGGATTGTTTCAGATCGAGGTTTGTGGTTGTGATTTCGGCGGAAGTGTGCAGATCTGCTAATTCGAGAATCATCTACTTGCACTTATATATTGGGCAGTGATGTTGAAGCCGTATGGACCAAGACCCACCCATTCAGAATATAAACTGACATTTTTATCATTAGCTGGCCTGAAAGGCAGGAAGAACCATCATCGTTTCTGCTGGCCTGAGCCCATTTTAACTCCTTGAGAACACAGATTAGGACAAAAAGATAAATCAGGATTTGAACTCGTGAACAGAAACAATGTCATGGTCGTATTTAGGTGGGCAAGGGGGCAGTTGCCCCCCCCCCCCAGAGCCAACCAAAAAACCTGATTTTCATGCAGATTTTGGGCAAAAAAAGATCTTCTGCCCCCCTCCCCAGACCAAAAAGCTATACGGCCCTGAATGTTCATTGTGCGGAATTCAGTATAATTCCTCCAAGCTTGAATCTACAACATTGTCAACCACCAATCAGCAATTCTTCAAAGATTGATTAGTAAAAGATGGAAGGAGAAATATGTGACAAAAAGGTCGCACAGCAAATCCCTATAGCCACCTACCTGTAAACTTCCTAATCCAATACTGACAGAAACCATTGGCAAATTCCCAATGTAATCAATGGGCCATTTGCAAGGCTGGTTTTCAATGGAAGCCTTTCAGACCGCTTATGACTTTTTGATGTTAGGTGAACCTGTGGATTACCTAACCACTGATAGTACGGTTTCAGAAGTTACAAGTCCATCTACAGGGACAAATTATTCCTCTACAAACTCAAACTCGAGCTCAACCAAAACTTCATCCGTTCAGCTGACCAACAAAAGTGCATGCTGACTTCACTGGAATTTCGAATTCTCACTGCGGGATTTTTGTGGAGGGGGGTGTAGACAACAAGGATCCTGACAACAACAGCCATTGGATGATGCTGAAATAGTTTCGTAGTCACACAGGGTCAGCTGCATTTCTGATTTTAGCCAAGAAGACGCTGAAAGTGAAATGGTGTAAGTTTTCAGACATTCAGATTTCTTTTACTTACAGTACCGGTACATGCAGTACAGCTTCAACTTATCCCAAGACATTCAATGAAACCGGCTAGAAAGCTTGATCCACAGGGGCCGAGGTTGCCTGTCAGCCTGTTCCAGGCCCCACTGTATACCAATCATGACTGTATGAATGAACATTCATTACCCCCAGAAAGCAAACAAAAGCACAGTTAAGGATACTGGGGGCCAATTCATGATCTGCTCAATCAAAGTTTGTCATATGCAAATATTTGTAAATGCAAGAAAGCACCTTTTTGGTATGATCATAAATATACATTGCATTTTTTGGTTCTCTGCAGTAGTATTGGCAATAGGGAAATTTTTAGAATATCACCAAGACCAGACCCAACTGAATGACTGAAGATAAAGTCACTTTTTAATTTTAGTTTTCTTTCTTTTGGTCAATGCACATTGAACAGATCCCCCTGGCCTTCTTTATAATAAGACAAGAGCAACACAAAGCGTGGCATATGCCCCCGCGTGTATGTTGAGTTGGGCGAACCTCCAGTCAAGTTATGTTGAAATCAGATTCCGTCAATATCAGGGAACATGCATACCAAAAACCAATATCACCGGACAAATAGTACATTCCTGAAATTGACGGAATCTGATTTCAAGATGTCAGCTCTGGCGGCCATATTGTAAATTGAAATGCAGCCATTTTCATAAGGAACCTTACTTGAGTCGCCCTCAACATACATACAAAAAGTCAATAGGATCAGACAAACGCGTCTCCCTGAAATTGACGGAATCTTATTTCAAGATGGTGGTTCTAGTGGCCATATTGTAAATCGCAGCACGGCCGTTTTCGAAAGGAACCTTCCTCTAGTCACCTCCAACATACATGCAAAAAATCAATATGATCAGACAAATGGTTTTTCCTGAAATTGACGGAATATGATTTCAAGATGGCGGCTCTGGCGGCCATACTGTAAATCAGAACACGGCGATTTTCGAAAGAAACCTTCCTCTAGTCACTCCCAACATACACACAAAACATCAATACGATCGAACATATGGTTCTCCATGGTTCTCCCTGAAATTGACGGAATCTGATTTCAAGATTGCGGCTCTGGCGGCCATATTGTAAATCGCAGCACAGCCATTTTCGAAAGGAACCTTCCTCTAGTCACCCCCAACACACATACAAGAAATCAATATGATCAGACAAACGGTTTTGCCTGAAATTGACGGAATATGATTTCAAGATGGCGGCTCTGGCGGCCATATTGTAAATGAGAACGTGGCCATTTTCGAAAGGAACCTTCCTCTAGTCACCCCCAACAT
>NMRB01000886.1:110554-128222 GCA_002633025.1 Notospermus geniculatus | reverse complement strand
ACAGCATCAGAACAGCGAAATGCATGTCAGTGCACTGTACATTCTGTACTGTATGGCATAATGGCGGGAACCCCGGGGAAATCCCGATTTGGCGATTTGGCCGAGCAAAAACGCACAATAACTCGCAAAATCTTAGTAAAATTCACTTTTGCGTGTCATATTGTATTAAATTAACCCAAAACTGCCATCGTTAGGTTCTTTTTCGACACAAAAGTGATGAGTTTCACCGAACTATATCTTCTAGTGGATGAGTCAAAGTAGTCCGAAAGTAGATCCAGGTGGTTCGGTCGCCGCGTCACTATCCCAGCTATAGGTGGGGGCGCAATAAGATATTCAATATGGCGGCGGTGATTTTTCCTCCGGGACTAAATCCCAAACCCAAGTCTCGCAATATCTCGCGGGATTTGGTCCCGGTGTTCCGGTTGCTCAGGACCGGTGTAACGTTTTGGAATGTTCCCCATCTGTGAGTGTTCCCCCACAAATATTTGACGACATAAGCTGCGATTTGATTATAGGGGACACGCTAGAGAAACGTGTCGATTTATCCGCAGTGTTTCCCTCTGTGCCAGATCACAGGAACTTCTGATGCAAAAAAAAACACGCAATATTCAAGGGCCGGAGCTAGGCCCGTATACAGAAAGAAAAAACGATCTCATCTCGAGATAAAATGAATCTCCAACTCTTGTCCCTAAAATGAGTTTCTTTTGCAACTCGAATAGACAACTGGGTCTCCACTTGAGATGACTTGTCTCCAACTGGTTAAAATGATTCTCAGCTGTTTCCACCGGATTGTCTGTTGTCTCGAATCAAATAAACAAGTGATGTCTCCATATAAAAAAAACGTGTCACACCCAGTGGATTTCGAACGCAAGACCCTCTGATCGCAAGTCGGACACCAGAACCACCACACCACTGAGCTCCTTATCCTTATATGAGTAGATCATGGTTCCCCTCGGTTTGTTCCAATTTTCCCCAGCTGATGCCCTGTCCCATCGACTGGAGAACTGAGAAAACTCAAAATGAGTAGACTTTGTCTCCACTTCAGAATGAGACTCCAGTTGCAGTTATCTCCAGTCGATGCAAGAGGGCTCCAGCCTTAGAAAACTGGTTACTCATTCTCGGTTCGAGTAGCAAAGGAAATTCATTTTAAGGCCAAAATAGTAGGCTGGAGACTCATTTTATCTCGAGTTGAGATCGATTTTTTTTCTGTGTAAAACTAAAAGCACCCCTTACTGACAACATATTAGTAGTAGCCTATATGTTGTCAGTAAAGCTAGGAATCCACTGATTTTCTGCGATTGAATACGATCCTCGTAAGGAACTGATACCGGTCGCCGACCGATTGCCGACTGAAATACATCTTCGTCGGACATTGGTGGAAATCACATCTATAGCGAGTCCACTTCGGGGATCGAGTGCCCAGTTGCAACGCAACCCAGTTGCAAAGCAAGTCGCAACGCAAAATCAGCTTGAAAATCAATGGTTCTCTGAAACAAAAGTGCCCGGGAATTTCGGCGGCCATTGAACGACCAATTTTCAAGGTGGCGGATGGCGGCCATTTTGGATTTTGGTCCCCTGCGGAGTTAGCCCACACTCGCGAGGGTCACCCCCGCTAATTTTTTTAATTAACTTTCATATATGACGAATCCACTGAGAAACCAACCTTCGCTCTCCACGGTCACGGAAGTCCTCCAGATGACCCAACTAGGCTACTGCAGGGCAACCCCTTTATCGCCTCCCCACCCATAAATAGGCCTGTACCAGACTTTATCTCGGCGGCAAATCAACTGATCAGTTCTCACATAGGGCCTACAGGAAATGAAAAGAATAAGAGTTATCAAACCATCAGCTGTTTGTTCCCCGGAATGATGCGAATAGGTATAAAGCCTTTGTTGGCGCTTTTAAAACTCTTACTCCACGTGTTCAGGAGGACAGACAACTTCCTCGAATAAAGGTCCTAGAGGATGCTGCTGTGGAAGTATTTCAGATGTTTTCTCCTGCTAGGGTTGGCGACAGGACGCAGAATTATAGACAGCAGACTGAGCATTATAAAGGACAGGCAAGCGGATCCGACCGGCAACAGACATTCCCGTCTCGCCTTCTCCACCGTCACTGGCACTCTTCGCTGTGCCGAATGGGAAGGTGCCGGCGCAACTGACAAGGATCTTTGGAGCTCCTGGGCGAGTCTTGGTGCTCCTACTGTTACAATCTCCAATCCCTCAACAGTTCACGACAAGAGTAACCTTACCCGTGTCTTCTGCCAGGGAATGGATGGACAAGTCTACACCATGACGCAGCGGCACGGAGAGGTGGGATGTGCAAGCTTCCACCATGCTATCGAGTAGACTGGTCCTCTGCCCACGGTGTACCAGTGAAGCTATATTTTGGTACCGCGATCCTCCGTTAGGTGGTACCTCAGGACCGCAACCTGAACAACAGGGCACAAGCCTCCAAAAAACCTGGTGACGTTGCGTCGGTTTGTGACCCTGACGAACAACAGTCAAATCCGCCATTTTGCGTAGGGTTATGTGATGCGTCGCGCCTCACAGCGCCGTGTGGAAGAACTACTTCCGCGGTAAAAGTAGTTCTAAAGAAACGACATTTCTCTGATAAATATTTGCTACTTTTATTGTATTTTATGATGATTTCAGATGAAATAGATATATTTAAGTCAATTTATTCGCATATTGACATCAGAAAACCCATAATAGCATATTTTATTGTTTTGGGAATCTGGCAAACGCACAGTGGACGTACAGCATCAGAACAGCGAAATACATGTCAGTGCACTGTACATTCTGTACTGTATGGCATAATGGCGGGAACCCCGGGGAAATCCCGATTTGGCGATTTGGCCGAGCAAAAACGCACAATAACTCGCAAAATCTTAGTAAAATTCACTTTTGCGTGTCATATTGTATTAAATTAACCCAAAACTGCCATCGTTAGGTTCTTTTTCGACACAAAAGTGATGAGTTTCACCGAACTATANGGCGATTTCCGGTGAATAAAAGGCGGGTTTGACATATTAAGCTCCTCCTCGCTACTTAACAACTTTTTTCGCACGTTGCGGTCAATGATTACTTCTATTCTTTGGTTACATTGGTCAGAGGTGTCAGAAATGGGTTGACCTCTCCACGGATTACTTCCTTCCTACAATTGTATTCGTGTTTACATGTATTCAGTAATTTGTCTTGTTTTCATACAAGAAAATCCAAAGAATCCAAAACACCCATTAAAATTTCGTTAATTCTGACATGCGTTTTTCACTAACATGACCCTATATTCCTAATCTGTCCTGCTATTCTTCATGATAACCTCAGGCAGTTGTACGACATGGTCCGTCACTCGGTTTACTTAAAGATTTACCATGTTTCTATCCATAAAATCGCTCCCCTCATTGCTGTATAAACAGTTAGTCAAACCTTGCCTACAGGCTGTATGGAGCATATAGCTTGAGGTGTATTATCGTGTCTTGGCATCACCATCACAATGGTAAGGCTTACAAAGAGGAGGTATTCTGGTACCCTAACCCCGCTTGATGATGTCAATCCACTTAGGGACTAACGGGGCTACGAGCTAGAGTTGACACGGGCAACAATTGAACTTAATCTTATTTCGACTCCATGACGGAGCTCTAACTCAGTGCCATGAATAGTTCATTCATTCACAGCTATGTTTTGATATCCCTGTTCAAGGGCAGAGGTAACCTTTTTTTCCAAAGCGTGTTTCCGGATATCTTCTTCTTTGATTCCATTAACGCTTGTGCAGAGAAACCTACCACAGAGGATTTGACGTTGGACCAACCACGTCACTGTGTTTTGGTACCTGCCTATTAAAGGCCCGTTTACACATGCAACTTTTCATATGCAACTTCATGCAACTTGTTGCATAAACCTGATGAGACCAAAAAGTTTCATAAAAGTTGCATGTGTAAACGGGTCTGCAACTTGTTGCAACTCGATCACGCTGGAGGTTGCATCGAAGTTGCAAGTTGCTGCAACCTGCAACTACATGTAGTTGCATGCAGTCCACCGGTTTTCGTTTACACATTGCAACATCCAGCGCGATAAGTTGCAAAAGTTAGCAACAAGTTGCATGAATTTGGGCGGGAACCCTTGCATAAACCTAATGAGACCAAAAAGTTTCATAAAAGTTGCATGTGTAAACGGGCATGCAACTTGTTGCAACTCGATCACGCTGGATTGTTGAAACAAGTTGCAAGTTGCTGCAACTTGCAACTTGATACAACCTAGTGTAAACCGCCCTTTAGCCGTTAATATCAAATAGGGTGCAGCTGCGCGGGGACGTCAGTCCTCACAGCTGATGTCTACTAAATGCTACAGTCACATTTCCACCGATTCTGGCAAAAATGTGTTGCCGGCGCCTGAACGGGCTAAAAAAGGGGAAAATGACGGGTTGCCGGCCGGTGGACCGAGGACACCTACGGCTGTACCGAGCTCGGTAGCCCGCCGCTTAAGCCTGCCGCAAACTGGAGAGCAAAATGTCATTCGAGACCGTTTGTTCAGCAGATAGGTCACCGAAAAACACGCGCACACGCGAGCTTTCTGCCTCGCGAGGCAAAAAATTCACCGAAATTACGCGCACACGCGAGCTATCTGCTGAGAAAAAGTCTCGAATGACTTTTTGCTTAGCAGATAGCTCCAGTGTGCGGCAGGCTTTAGGTAATCGGAAGGAAATAAACTCTGATTTATTTTTTTGCGGCGAGTAGAGGCTGTACCCAGCTCGCTAGGGGATCCTTCATAATCCTTTTGACACGCACGGCGAGCGACGTCGCTTGATCATTCTTTTTCCAGAGCAACATTGAACCGGATTTAGACCCTATTTCAGAAGTTTCTCAACCTTTGATTCCTGTCTGCAGGCTTTGGACAATCTGACTTGGTCACTAGCATCCGCCCAGTCGTTCAGACAATGAGCGACGGCTTCTTCAACGGCCGCACCGAGGTTTTCGCCATGGGGAAAGACGGCATGATCCGACACTGCTTCCAAACTACTTGTAATATGGTTGAACACGCCTGGGGATTTTGCACGTGGTCCTGGTGGTTCCAAATCGAGTCAATGATCGTAAAACCAATATCTGATGTCAATAGCCTTGTCGTTGGTAAAAACATCCACGGTGGGAACGAATTGTATGTCATTGACCGAAACTACAGGTAGGAAATTTTTACAGGATAACATTTTGAAGGGTTCCCCCTTCCAAAGATCGTGTGTTTGAATGAGGAAAAGCTTATTTGTACGAATACATTCAATGGGACTGCTCACAGAGACGTTTTCATGATAACATACTAATACATGTACTAAGGCGAAAATATTTGTTTTTCCCCACAGAATCACCAAACTTGATGCACTCCATTGCATTCATAGGTGGAAAGCATTTCTCAACTTTAATAGAGCTCGAAACTATATGCCAGATGGTGTTTACCGAAGCATGACGGAAAGACCCAAAGTGTTACGAATGGGGTGAAAGGCGGTTGTTCTTATCAGTCGCTTCTAAAACAAAACATGTCTATCCCCCCCCCCCCCCNNCCCCCCCCCCCCCCCATGATTGATCCTGAACATTCGTCAAGTACTTTTTTCTTTATCTGTAGGTTGCGTCGACTATGGCAACAGGAAAAGGGGGCGACGTGGAACACCTGGGAGGTCATTGGGGAACCCTTGAAGACTCTTGGTTCTCTTCCCGTGGTCGAGAAGGAACTCTGGTGGGGTATCCATTTTGAAGACACCGCGCATTCAAAGGTGTGGATCACTGCATTTATGCGGATGACAGGTCGACCTTGCGATGGCACAGAACAGGCGCAGGCTGAGTTTTCTGGATCACTTCGAGTCTGAGGCACGACAGCGTGGAACAAATCAGTCGCCGATCTGGTGTGACGTGACTGCAGTTGCGTCTCAGTTACGACGATCGGGATCAGTCGCCGATGAAAAAGATCACGAATCGCAAGAGTTGAATCTGTTGAACTTCTGTGTCATCCCGACGGGCGTGATCGTACACATTTTCGTTTTTGTGACCTGACCATGATTGCGACACCTGATGCCGGCTGTTCCGTCGTAGCGCAGGCAGTCGCAGTGTGACCTGACATACGCAAAGCCTGCCGCACACTGGAGCTATCTGCTGAGCAAAAAGTCATTCGAGACCGTTTGCTCAGCAGATACATGTAGCTCGCGTGTGCGCGTAATTTCGTTGAGTTCTTTGCCTCGCGAGGCAGAAAGCTCGCGTGTGCGCATATGTTTCGGTGAGCTGTCTGCTGAGCAAATGGTCTCGAATGACTTTGCTCAGCAGATAGCTCCAGTGTGCGGCAGACTTAAGAGGGGGATTCCCGCTACCACATGACACCTTTTCGCTACCTCGATCGTGGCTCGACAAGCGAAATGTATAAAGCCTGCTGCACACTGGAGCTATCTGCTGAGCAAAAAGTCATTCGAGATCGTTTGCTCAGCAGAAAGCTCGCGTGTGCGCGTATTTTTCGCTGAGCTATCTGCTGAGCAAATGGTCTCGAATGATTTTTTGCTCAGCAGATAGCTCCAGTGTGCGGCAGGCTTTAGGCCTAATATTTGAAAATGGTCATGTGGATGTTCGAATTTCTTCCAGCTCCTAGCAGTCAGACTGAAACGCACCCTGATCAGCTACCCTCCCAGTATTGCCTTCGGGGGCGTCGTTGCGATTGGCTGGAATATCCCCAGTGGCGAGAGCTCAGAGAGGGATTGGATAGCGGTTTTCAGAACCGGAGATACCAACGACAAATTCCTTGACTATAGGTAAATAGGGAATCCACAATGATCACTCAGGAGGTGTGGCAGAACAAACAATCCCCTTGCGAAAAAGTCCAGAAGATAACTTATTTCCTTACGCGCAGTCCAAGGTATCGTGATGCAAGGTTGAGGTCGTTTGTCAATAAATACTAGGGAGGTTAAGAAATCAAACGATAAACGTAAACTTTACGACTACGTTATTGTTCATACTACACAGTAACCAGATTTTATATTGCATTTTTGGTACAAAAATAACGTTGTCGTTAACGTTTACGTTTATCGTTTGATTTCTAAATATCCCTATTTTCTTCGTTGTAGGTACGTTAACAACAGACTAAATCCCGGTGATAAACCAGTGCCCCGAGGCAGGGCCGGAATGAAGTTGTTTCTGCCAAAAGGGAACTACGAAATCCGATATCTTGTGCACATCAAAGATGAAGGACACGTTAGCCTGGTGAGGAGAGGTAAATTTTGCCAAAGATACGTCACTGGGTAGGCCTAATCCACCCTTAGGAAAAGCAAACAGGGACTGATATCTTGAAATAATCGGCCACTGCGAAGACAGTGCAGACGATGAATTTTGATAGGTTGAGCGACCGCAGCAGCCCCGGCGAAAAAAGAACCAACGTGTCTGATTGGATAAGGAGGAGTCTTGGGCCGTGGAGCTAGACTTGTCAAACCGATAAAAGGCGGGACTGAGGTGGGAAAGTTTCAATCTCAGATAGAATTTCGCATCTGCCCCCCCCCCCCAACACTCGTAATATGTACTTACTTGGAGATCATTCTCAGTAGGACACAATATCTTGTGGTCATTTTCCAGATTTCGTCAGCAACTCTTCGTCAACGATGCCGAGGTCGCGACAGGTGTTCCGTGGACTGCGCAGAGGCTTAGGCCAAGAAAGAACAGGGAAACTGGACTGCGTTGAGAAAGGCGATAGGATGGTGGCGAAATTTCAGGAGGCTTTTCACGCATTTTCAGCGAAACAGGTACATGTACATTGTAATTCGGTTTTTCAGTTTGACGTATTGCCTCTGACATCTTTAGATGAAAATATTATATCTGGCAACAATCGTTTGACAAGCATCTTTGTGGCGTAAAGTGACAGAAAAATTGTTAAAAAGGAACCCGGTCATTATTATTTCCGGTATTGCCACCATTGCGCGCCGTTCTCCAACACCAGGGACTAACTACACGTACATGTATTTTGTCGGCAAACGGCTACGTACCAGTGTACATTTTGTAGTGTTTTTTTAAATTTCGTATTGCTGCGCTAGGTGGCTCCCTCTATGTCTGCAGTCAAAATACCGATAAGAGATCGCATACCGTGCTTCTTTAAACGTGTCTAAAGCCTAGCGCACATTTGCGGTAAAACTCAATGACTGACCCAACGCTGTCGGCTCGTCATTCAGCCAGGTCAGTCGATTTCAACACACACCCCTAAAGGCGGTGCCAGACTGGCGCGTAAGCAACGCGTCGGGTAACGTTCAACCAATCAGGAGGTGGTAACACAGACCGAAACACCTACCGAAGAATCTGATTGGCGGAACGCCTGCACGACGCGTTGCGAACGCGCAAGTCTGTCACCGGCTTAGGCTAACGCATTGTAAACACCTTGTTAACACCAACTTTGAAATCACCCATTTTTTGTCGCAAATGTGCGCTTGGCTTAATACTTCTTTACTTGACTCTCGTCCCGCCTTTTCAGTTTTATTATGGTATTCGTCTGCTGGGCAAAGCCCTGTATTTCCTGTTCAAATCCATAACGGGCTGCGGTGAAGTAAGGCTAATTTTAAAAATTGTTGATTTCGCAATGGACCTGATGAAATGTACCGTAGACCTATGTTTTGGCTTGATAATCAACGTGGCCAGAGATATTCGCATTTTGGTCCAAAAGAGGTAAGGTATCAATGTTTTGAATAATGAAATCGATCGACTCGAAAATACTTGAGGATAAACTGGTTCCTACCTTCGCCGCTCCACTCCAGCGGCGCTACTGTACGTAGTGGTCGCGGAGGGCAAAGAGGAAAACCATTTGAGGAAAGTGACCGTGAGCATTGATGTTTTGGATATAACACAGTAGATTTCTTTTCTTTTTCTAGGTATGAGATATATAGTTACATACGGGCTGCCAGCAATGCATTTAAAATTGGCGCCTACGAGCAGGGCGGCTTGTGTATCGGGCGTCTCGTCCGGGACGGACTTGGCCTTCCAAGTGGAGAAGAAGGCTCAATAAAGGAAGAAATAATTAATGACATGTTCGAATTGTCAAAACTGATGTTATCCTACAAATAGGAATGGCGAATATACTTTAAATTTTGTCAGACTAACATTATTTAATTAATAGGTTATCATAGTATGAAACCTGTTAATACGGAGGTTTAGAAATCAAACGTTAAACGTAAACGTTAACGACAACGTTATTTTTGTACCGAGAATGCAATATAAAATCTGCTTAATCTATAGTACGAAAAATAACGTTGTCGTAAAGTTTACGGTTGTCGTTTGATTTCTAAACCACCCTAATAGGAAGATGGTGACGTCAACCAATGGTACAAAAACTGGAGAAAAAACGGAACAGTGAGAACAGTCAGAAGTCGAACAGATTTGCAACCTCGTTCCCAAGGGTCGTTCGCTTTCTGAAAATAGGGAGGTTTAGAAATCAAACGATAAACGTAAACTTTACGACAACGTTATTTTTCATACTGCACATTAACCAGATTTTATATTGCATTTTCGGTACAAAAATAACGTTGTCGTTAACGTTTACGTTTATCGTTTGATTTCGAAACCTCCCTACTATGGCTGTCGTGTACGCTTTCTCCCTGGCCATGTTGGTAACCTACATGCCGATCAACATGGATTTAAAATTTCACCCCTGGAACATGCCAATTTGTCCCTAAATCGGAGAATCACCCAAATAGGCCTGTTTTTTACCAGATTTTATCGCGGCGGTAAATCATAGGGCCTACAGGAAATGAGAAGTATAAGAGTTATCAAACCATCAGCTGTTTGTTCCCCGGACTGATGCGAATAGGTATAAAGCCTTTGTTGGCGCTTTTGAAACTCTTACTCCACGAATTCAGGAGGACAGACAAATTCCTCGAATAAAGGTCCTAGAGGATGCTGCTGTGGAAGTATTTCAGTTGGTTTCTCCTGCTCGGGTTGGCGACAGGACGCAGAATTATAGTCAGCAGACTTAGCATTATAAAGGACAGGCAAGCGGATCCGACCGGCAACAGACATTCCCGTCTCGCCTTCTCCACCGCCACTGGCAGTCTTCGCTGTGCCGAATGGGAAGGTGACGCAACTGACAAGGATCTTTGGAGCTCTTGGGTAGATCTTGGTAGATCTCCTAGTTCTGATATAGTCTCCAATCCCTCAACAGTTCACGACAAGAGCAACCTGACCCGTGTCTTCTGCCAGGGACAGGATGGACAGGTGTACACCATGACGCAGCGACTGGGAGAGATGGGTTGTGCAAGCTTCCACCGATGGACAAAAGTTGGCGACCGACTCCGTATCAATTTGCGGGTGTTACCGTTGATGTACATGAGAGGAAAGGACTCTGTGACAGCACTCCGGTCTAGGAGGGATTCAAGACTCTATGTCTTCGCAAGATCCTTCACCAGGCCGTCTAGGCTGTTCTACACCGTGTTACTCGGCAATGGCCCGGGCGAGTTATTCGGTTCATGGATGAACCTGAAAGGAGACCTTGTATCCGACGTCAGTGTCATCGACAATGCTTTTACCAATTACCTTGAGGCGTATGGTATTTTTGCCAATGGTGTCGTGCACAGGATCTGGCAGTGGAAAGACGGGAGCTGGTCCTCGTGGAAGAGCCTGAGTGAGTGCTTTAGCCATTAATATCAGGGCGCAGCTGCGCGGGGACGTCAGTCCTTCTCACAGCTACACTCGGTTCCGCCAGCCTTTCAAATTTAGGGCCCTGTCAAAACAGACAATCTGACAGGTGCCGACGAGAATCGTGGAAGGTGGTAGGCCTACTTACCAACGTAAAGGCGGGTTTTTCACTTCATCCGCCCTCGACGGACGACGGCGGTCGGTCGCACGCACGCACGCACGCACGCACGCACGCACGCACGCACGCACGCACGCACGCTCGATCGTTTTTTTTTCATAGCAAAATTACATTGAACCGGAGTTATCGGAGAAGTTTTTCTCCTCCAACCTTTGATTCCTGTCTGCAGGCTTTGGACAAGCTGACTTGGTCACTGGCATCCGCCCAGTCGCTCAGGCAATGAGCGACGGCTTCTTCAACGGCCGCACCGAGATTTTCGCCATGGGGAAAGACGGCATGATCCGACACTGCTTCCAAACTACCTGTGATATGGTTGAAAACGCCTGGGGATTTTGCACGTGGTCCTCTGGTGGTTCAAAATCAAGTCACGACGGGTAAAACCAATATCTAATGTCAATAGCCTTGCCGTTGGGAAGAACATCCACGGCGGGAACGAGGTGTATATCATTGGCAGAGACTACAGGTAGGAAATTTTTACAGGAAAAGATCATGAGGTGCTTCCCCTTTAAAGATTGTGACGTCAAATGATGAAATGAGGAATACCTTTTTATGAAGTGACCTAATTCTAAGAAATAAATAATAAGACTACGAAATTACACCGGGATAGATCTTAATCCAGGGCGTGCCTCACCACTTTTGCTGGCGAGGTAAACTACACCGGTGTAACACATTTTTTGATCCGGAGCAAATTTATGTGCGCGTTTACACTTGTCACTTATACCGGGTTAATTCGCAACCGGTGCTGCCCCGGGTTAAATTCGTGTAATGTAAAATGCGGCTTGTATTTTTCTTTATCTGTAGGTTGTATCGACTATGGCAACGGGAGAAAGGGATGACATGGAACTCCTGGGAGGTCATCGGAGAACGCTTGCCGAGTGTTGGTTCTCTTCCTGTTGTCGGGAAGGAACTCTGGTGGGGTGTCCATTTTGAAGATGCCGCGCATTCAAAGGTGTGGATCATTGCATTTTGAGAGGGGCCGCTACCACACGACACAGGGGCGGATCCAATTCAATTTCGACAGAGGGGGCACACCTTGCTAGAAACATTGAAATCTGCAGTGAATTTCAATGATTTGCTCCAAATTTCAGAATTTCACGATCGATTTTACAGATTTTTCGGCCGAAAGGGGGGCGTGCGCCGGGTGCGCCCCCCTTGGATTCGCGCCTGCGATTCCGTTATCTTGGTGGTTCGACAAGAGAACTGCAAAGGATGTTAAAACAGTTTAAGTTTAGGGTAGTCTGATATCAACAATCCTAGATGTTATCATCCGACTTTAAACTTTGCTGCATGATATGAAAATGGTCATGTGGATGTTCGAATTGCTTCCAGATCATAGCAGTCAGACAGAAACGCACCCTGATCATCTACCCTCCCAATATTGCCTTCGGGGGCATCGTTGCGATCGCCTGGAAAATCCCCAAGGACGAGAGTTCAGAGATGGATTGGATAGGGGTTTTCAGAACCGGAGATACCAATGACAAACTCCTTGACTATAGGTAAATAGGGAACCGACAATGAGCAATCAGGCAGAAGACACGACCCCCTTGCGAAAAAGTCCAGACTTAACTTATCCTTACACGCAGTCCATGGTATCGTGATGCAAAGTGGATGTTGTTTGTCAATTAATACTTTACTTCGTTGTAGGTACGTTAACAACAAATTAAACCCCGGTGATAAAGCAGTCCCTCGGGGCAGGGCCGGAATGAAGTTGTTCCTGCCAAAAGGGAACTACGAAATCCGATATCTTGTACACATCAAAGATGAAGGCCACATTAGCCTGGTGAAGAGAGGTAGGCCTACAGGCTAGTTCTCAAATGATACGTCACAAGATATAGGCCTATCCACCCACCCTTAGCAAAAACAAACAGGGATTGATATTTTGAAATGATCAGCCATTGAGAAGACAGTGCAGACGACGGAGATAACTTTGATTGGTTGAGTGACCGCAGCGGCCCCGGCGAAAAAAGAATCAACGTGTCTGATTGGATGTGTCAGGGAGAAGTCTTAAGATACTAGACTTGTCAAACCGATACGGGACTGAAGTGGCAAACTTTCAATCTCAGATATAATTTCGCATCTGCTCCCCATCTCCCCCCCCCCGCCCTTTAAACTTTGCTGCATGATATGAAAATGGTCATGTGGATGTTCGAATTGCTTCCAGATCATAGCAGTCAGACAGAAACGCACCCTGATCATCCACCCTCCCAATATTGCCTTCGGGGGCATCGTTGCGATCGCCTGGAAAATCCCCAAGGACGAGAGTTCAGAGATGGATTGGATAGGGGTTTTCAGAACCGGAGATACCAATGACAAACTCCTTGACTATAGGTAAATAGGGAACCTACAATGAGCAATCAGGCAGAAGACACGACCCCCTTGCGAAGAAGTCCAGACTTAACTTATCCTTACCCGCAGTCCATGGTATCGTGATGCAAAGTGGATGTTGTTTGTCAATTAATACTTTACTTCGTTGTAGGTACGTTAACAACAAATTAAACCCCGGTGATAAAGCAGTCCCCCAGGGTAGGACCGGAATGAAGTTGTTCCTGCCAAAAGGGAACTACGAAATCCGATATCTTGTACATATCAAAGATGAAGGACACATCAGCCTGGTGAAGAGAGGTAGGCCTATAGGCTAGTTCTCAAATGATACGTCACAAGATATAGGCCTATCCACCCACCCTTAGCAAAAACAAACAGGGATTGTTATTTTGAAATGATCAGCCATTGAGAAGACAGTGCAGACGATGGAGATAACTTTGATTGGTTGAGTGACCGCAGCAGCCCCGGCGAAAAAAGAATCAGCGTGTCTGATTGGACGTGCGTCAGGGAGAAGTCTAAAGCTTAGCGCACATGTCCGACAAAACTCAATGCGTTAGGGGTGTCTGTTAAAATCGACTGTCCTGGCTGAATGACGAGTTGACAGCGTTGGGTCAGTCGACTTGAAAAACACCCCTAACGGATCGAGTTTTGTCGGACATGTGGGCTAAGCCTTAGGCCGTGATGCCAAACTTGTCAAACCGATACAGGACTGAAGTGGCAAACTTTCAATCTCAGATAGAATTTCGCATCTGCTCCTCATCCCCCCCCCCGCCCCCGATCACCGGGAATTTGTCGTTATTATGGAGATCATTCTCAGTAGGACAACCTCACGTGGTCATTTTTCAGATATCGTCAGCAACTCTTCGTCAACGATGTCGAGGTCGAGACAGGTGTTCCGTGGACTGCGCAGAGGCTTAGGACAAGAAAGAACAGGGAAACTGGACTGCGTTGAGAAAGGCGATAGGATGGTGGCGAAATTTCACAAGGCTTTTCACGCATTTTCTGCGAAACAGGTAGGTTTTCCATTTTGCGGTATTGCCGTGGCCAGTCCTGACTGCCAAATTTATCTTGCTGTCTTGGTCTTAATGGTGATTTGACTGTAATGAAAGTCTGGCACACGGCCCTTCTTTACTTGACTTCATCCCACCTTTTCAGTTCCATTATGGTATTCGTCTGCTGGGCAAAGCCCTGTATTACCTGTTCAAATCCATAACGGGCTGTGGTGAAGTAAGGCTAATTGTGAAGATTCTTGGATTCGCAAAGGACCTGATGAAATGTACAGTGGATCTGTGTATTGGCCTGATATTCACCTTGACGAAGGTGTAAAATAACAAAAAAAATCCCATTATTATCATTTACGAACTGATTCTGTAAAAAAAATTCTGTAAAATCTACTGTTTTTTCTAACAGTGTACACTCCTCTCGCAGTGTTTTGCTTCGCTCCGTACGTATGCTTCACAAACCACTGCTTCAAATGGCCGGGATTCTGCCAATTTACCGCCAGATGGCACCACTACTGTTCCCGCTGCCGCGCTGGAGAAAGTGTTTAGGATTTTTCTCAGTTGTACAGCCTGATGGCGGGCGCTGATTGGTTGGACCGAAGTGGTGCCATCTGGCGGTACATCGGCAGAATACCGGCCATTCGAAGCAGTGGTTTGTGAAGCGTAGGTACGGAGCGAAACAAAACACTGCGAGAGGAGTATATATTGCCGTGGCCAGTCCTGACTGCCAAATTTATCTTGCTGTCTTGGCTTAATGTTGATTTGACTGTAATGAAAGTCTGGCATACGGCCCTTCTTTACTTGACTTCATCCCACCTTTTCAGTTCCATTATGGTATTCGTCTGCTGGGCAAAGCTCTGTATTTCCTGTTCAAATCCATAACGGGCTGTGGTGAAGCAAGGCTAATTGTGAAGATTCTTGGATTCGCAAAGGACCTGATGAAATGCACAGTGGATCTGTGTATTGGCCTGATATTCACCTTGACGAAGGAGGTTTTCATTTTGGTCCGAAAGAGGTAAAGTTTTCAATGTTTTAAACAATGAAATCGACTCGACAAAAAGTTTGAGGACAGACTGGTTCCCGTCTTCTCCGGTCCACTCTGCGGCGCTACTGTCCGTCGTGGCGGTGCAGTCGCAGAGGGCAAAGATGGAAACCAGTGTAAAGTCGTGTTTACCTGACATCCGTTATCCGTTATACGAACGGCGTTATCCGTTTTTCATCTCGATCGCTGTACATGGGCCAATGCTTTGGCGGCTAATGTCGTATCGCATAACGGATAACGGATGTCAGGTAAACACGGCTTAACGTTTTTCAGCGTGGCCCGTGTGACAGTGTGAAAGTACAATACCGGTGTACCGGTAAATTGACGGTGTAACGTTTTTCAGTGTGGCCATTTTTCAGTGTGATTCCCGTTGTTCGGAACACACTGGGAAACGGACTCGCTGTTTCTCTGTGTGTCGCCCATTGTCAAGTGGCGGCTTAGTCAATTGTGACGTTTTTCAGTGTGGCCGTTTTTTTGTGTGATTTACATTGTTCGGAACACACTGGGGAACGGACTCGCTGTTTCTGTGTGTGTCGTTCATTGTCAAGTCGCCGCTTATTCTGTCAATCCATTTTAATCTCACATGGCACACGAACCTCAGTGAAAAACGTTGTACAACGGAATAAGCGGCGACTTGACAATGAACGACACACAGAGAAACAGTGTGTCTGTTTTCCCAGTGTGTTCCGAATCATACAGAAAAATGGCCACACTGAAAAACGTTACACCTGTCTAAATTTGAGGAATATGAACATTGATGTTTTGGGTAACACATTTTTTTTCTTTCTTTTTCTAGGTATGAGATATATAGTTACATACGGGCTGCCACCAGTGCATTCAACATTGGCGCCTACGAGCAGGGTGGCTTGTGTATCGGGCGTCTCGTCCGGGACGGACTTGGCCTTCCAAGTGGAGAATTTTCAATAAAGGCAGAATTAATTAACGATTTGCTCGCAACGTCCAAACTGGTGTTGTCACACATAGCCAAATAAGAATGGCAAATTTTGTCATAGTACCGGCCGGGTAACGTGATTCAATTAAAGGTGTCTGATAGGTCATTGTAGTATGAAATTTGTTTTATTAAAATAAGAGGGCACTGTGATAAGTCAACCGATAGTCCAAAAAACTGGAGAAAAATTGAAACGGTGAGGCTGGAATGGTATTCAGTGCCATGGGATCATTCAAGTATTACATACGCAGCTGGGGGGTGGGGGGTTGTCAGTCATGCGTATGGAGAGCGAACAGGGGAGAGGGGGTCATCTGCTGTGTGTATACAATTTTGCATACGCACCTTTTATAAATCGATGGGAGCCAAAATGCCATCTTGATCAACACTACAAAGTGAATTCTCAAAAAAACATCGTGATTTTTAAGAAAATTATAGCAATTGGCATTTTTTAGGACCCAATTTAGAAAAAAATGTTGCAAATTGCTGCACGCTAATGGTAGCTGGAGCCCAGAATATGCATTGTCATTTCACACTTTTTGCGTATGCCGTATAGGGGGCGTCTTCATAGATGTGTATGCCATGCGTACAGGGGGAGGGTCAAAATTTTCCAAACTTTTGCGTATGTAATACTTGAATGACCCCCAAGCAAACTGCACCACCTCGCTCAAGGCAGGATTGGCGGGGAAGGGAAGAACGCCTCAGACTGGTCCCTTGTCCTTGTGACGCTCCGCTCTCGTACTGGCGGAGCGTCGCGATGGTAGGGGACCAGTCTACAATGTACACCTTCCGAGCCGAGGCGACTCACGAAGACTCCGTCGAAGATCACGTCGGGAATTGTGAACTAACTGAAGACTAGTCGACCTTGCGACCACAGGCGGTGACTGCATTTTCCCGATCACTGCGTCTGGGCCACGACGCCATATCGGTGACTGCCTTGATCCGCGCGGATCAAGGCCAAGGCAGCGCGCGGATATGGCGCCGACATGACTGCAGCAGTTGGGTCTCGCCTGCGACGATCGCTGGTATTTATCGACTATGATCGCCGTCTTATTGTGTACTCAGCTGAATGAATAGTTCGGACATTTCACAAAGAGAACCTAAACTGAAATCAACTACTTTTAAACTGGTATTTTGAGACACATTCTCAAATGTGTCAGATGACATTCATTGAATCTGTTCCTCCGGAGGCGTTATTGAAACGACTGATTTCAAGTGTCACCTGATAACCGATTTTTTTTATCATTCCTCCAGCTGGTTTTTCCCAAAATGTGACCAAGACCTATGTATAGGCCTGCTGGACTCACACAGACTCAGACATAAACTTTTGCAATAACAGCGCATCTGGATATTGGACGATGTTGTTGCGGACGTGTCTCGGTTTCCTTTTTCTGTTTGGGTTGACTAAAGGAGACATAGACAACAGGCTGAGCGTCATCAAGGACAGACAAGCAGATCCTATCCGGGAGCACAAACATGTCCGTCTCGCCTTCTCCACGGCAACTGGTCGTCTTCGCTGCGCCGAGTGGACGGGTGGCACGGCGTATGA
>NMRB01000886.1:50349-103849 GCA_002633025.1 Notospermus geniculatus | reverse complement strand
GGGGCCAGGCGGGGAAGGGGGCCGGGTTGGGGAGGGGACTGTCTTCAGAGATCAGAGGAAGGGCAAAGTGGTCGAGCTGGATACGGATCCACTGTATTTACCAGCCCAAGGCAAACAAAAAAAACTGAGGCAGATATTTAACTTCATCACTTCAGAATAAAACAGTCTTCAAAAACCATCGTAAGTTAACTTTTTTTAAACTATCTAACCTTTCAGACCTGGATACAAGTATTGACTACTCGATGGTACTGCTTGATTTTGAGGTAATTGAGCAGTTTTCTTGCAATCGTGTGTTAATTGAGTGTGGAAGAAAGAAAGAAAGAAAGAAAGAAAGAAGGAAATAAAAATTTCCTACCTACCCAGTGATATCAAGATGGTCCCTACATTGATATGTAGGGACCATAATAAACAGCGCAAAAATACAAACCCTTATGCATTTTCCATTGAATTATGAAGGTAAACGCGGAAATTAGTCTTCGCGGTTTTAAAAATGATAAATTCGCTAACTTTTAGCGTCGCGAAAATTTCACGGTTTACAGTAGTGGAACCTCCCTTAGCGGACACCTCTGCCAGGACACCTCTCTATTAAGGACACCAAAGTTCAGTCCCAAATTGACTGTTTCTATTCATTTTGACCTCTGTAGGCCTAATATACAATCAGGACACCTCTCAATTAAGGACAGCATTTGTCAGTCCCAGAGGTGTCCTTAATAGAGGTTTCCCTGTATACCATTCTTCGGCTTGAAATTGGCTCCATACTGAGCTACATTAAAATGTTCATTTGATGATTTCAAACTCTCAAGTTTCAAGCCATTTAAAAACGTTATTTACCGAATTGATTATGTCGCAAGAAGAAACGCACCAGAATTTCATAAATACAAAATAATCTTTATCTACACAGACCATTATAGTGTTACACTCGATGTTAAAGACATTACTGAATACAATAATGTGATTGCAAATACAACATCGAAGAGGGGAGGGAACACGCTGATTTCACCATGTCAAAGGATACAGGTCTTACTTAATGATTTCCAGCAGAACCATCCTCGTGATTTCACAGAAACACACGACTTCCCTCATACAAGTTAACTGATTCCGAATACCGGTAACCACAACATATGTGACTCTCCTCAGCAAAACCAGTCGCATGTCGCTCTTAGCTTGGCAGGTTGAGACCATGGCCCGGTTGCACCAGTCACACCGGTCGACTTTGTGCTCAAGCTAACATCAAAGTCGTTCTGAACCTCAAATTGTAATGGCAAATCATATTACTTAGTTGAGGTCAACCTCAAACTTAACTTTGAGCATCGCTGGTGCAACTGGGCCCAAATGTTTGTCACTGTCTGTTATGAAATGTGAAATAATCTATTTCTTCAATTCTCTTCTGGTGTCATCTTAGTTTGTTGTTGCAGCTCACCTTTTGAGCGACATGCAACTGGTTTTGCTGTGGAGGGTCACATTTGCTCTGACTGGAAGGGTGGCTGCTTTGAACCAGATTAAAATACATGGTACAACCCAGCAGGGCTTTCACCTGTTTACAAGCAGGGAAACATGATCGACTTGTAGTTAAAACATACGAGGTGAGAACTTAAAATAGTATAAACATGTACATACACAAGTTCATGTTCCTGGCCGAACTGGCAACGTCAACTGAACACCTGCAAATTTCCCAAGTATGTGAGATCCTGCGACAATTATCCTCCCGACATCCTGCAGAGGAGACGACAATACTGGACACTGATGGTTTCTCTAAGAGTAACTCAATGGGTCATATAAAGACTAGCAAATGCTTTTACTTCAGATTTGTACAGCACTGCCTAGTGCATTTGTATTGCAAAATTCAAGTAAAAGCATTTACTGGTCTTTACTCATATGACCCAATCTCTTGTTTTTTTAATATCATATTGTACAAAACAGTTGTGAAGATGAGAGAATTTTGTTTTGACCTAGCACAGGAATTCATTATGTACATATTGGCAGTTTTATCGATATTCACAGTCTTTTTACCGAGATGATAATTCACATGCTCATCCTGATAAGTCGTTAGCTTCATACATATCCACATCGTAGGGCTCCGCCCGTACAATTCTCCCTCCAAAAAATCGTCCGTTCAGTGCGCCACAAGCCAGGGGAACAGCTGAAAATGTAGAAAGAAAGCTTGATTACAAGTCAGAAACATTTAGAAATATTTACCGGTAGCTCAGGGCCCATATTCATAAAACTACCGGTACTGAAGTCCAAGGCCCAGTTGCACCAGTCATACTTAAGGTTGACTTCGTGCTCAAGCTTACCTCAAAGTCGTTCTCAACCTCAAATCGTAATGGCAAATCGTATTACTTAGTTGAGGTCGACCTCAAACTTAACTTTGAGCATAGCTGGTGCAACCGGGCCTAAGTGTGACACTTTTATCCTTTGTTCAACACAGAAGATAAGTACCACACCTACATGTAAGTCAGTTTATGAATATCGACCCAGGTCATTCATTGTTAAGTCTGTACTTCACTTCCATCACTCAAAACATTGAAAAATATCCATTTCCACAAGTAAGGAAAAGCAAAAGCACCAAACAGGTACATCGGCCGAATATCTCTTTGCTCACACTGTGCCCATGTATTGATTGATAGATACCCAATGCCGAGTAGGTTTAAAACAACTGAACAACTTACACTTATCATATGTGAATTCAACAAATATTTTGACAATAATTTCTGCATCGTCCTCTTCTCCTTGTTTTTCTTGGTAAATGATGACACGCTCGACATTTCCATACTTCCCACATTCTTCTGTGACCTCTGTTTCTAATTCATCGTCGAGGTCTTCCGGACCAACCATATTTCTTAGCACCATTACCCGATTCTATACAATGGAAGAGAACATAAGGTTACTACTAAATACTAATAACAGGCCTTTTTACACAGAGTTGGTTCGATCCGGTTAAAGGCCAGTTAACTTTCTTTTGTACCATGAAATTCAGAAAAGGGAAGGCGTTTTCATGGTACAAAAGCAAGTGAACTGGCCTGGATCCGTATTGAACCGACTCTGTGTGAACAGGGCTATGATCATTTTCATGAATAAAGCTTTGATCATTATATTGCCTTTTTAGCTACGCTGGTCTATTTAGCCAGCGTAGCTTTCAATTTGACCTCTTATCTCTCCGAGCCTTACCAGAACCATCACAATAAGTAGATCCAAACAGGACCCTCCCAATCAGTCACTTCCTGCTTGATGACCTATATGTAACCATGGCAAATGACTGTGCAGAATTTATGATCTGCTTAGGCACTCCGTGCTGTCACTATAATCTATTTTTAGACAGTGAACACATGTTCTTTTTTACATTTTGGACTGGCTATGTATCCCACATGGAATTCTGGCGAACTGAGTCATGACAGAATTGATTATCCAGCCTCTTAAATTACTAAATTTGCCTCTGATCTTTGCATTTTAAAGATCATATACAATGTGTGGACTCTGACAAGGTGTTTTGCCACCCATATACTTATTCAGCTTCATTAACCCTTTCAGTAATACTTTTGCGGGGGGGGGGGGGGGGGGNGGGGGGTATAACCCCCTGTGCGGAATACTTTTGTTCACCCTGTACACCCTGAAGCCCCACACACCTGACCATGCACTGTGCACTCTACATGCACACGTGAAAACACACGTCAGTACACACTGGTAGACTGTTAGACACAAACTTCAGGTCAAAACATCCTTTTTCAGTGATAAAATTCCGCAAAAAGCACATTAATCAACTCTTGGAATACTGCCAATTCAAGTAATGGCAACAATCTTTGATCACTCTCTCACTAACCCGACATTTATAGCCCTTAGGCCTATTCATCTCAAGAGCTGAGAAACTTCCAGACATTTAGTTCTACCAGCTTCGCATAGATGTCTCCACTATGCTTGAGTCAGATCTGTCCACTATAGCCGTGAACACCACATGCTGAAGTTGGCATGGTGCCAGACTGCTCGTGAGCGGGTTGCGTACATCAGGGAGAACCCATGGGACCGCTCAGGAGCGGGCTGCGCACCGAAAGGGTTAAATCACCAATTCATTTCCTTATTAGGAAAGAGTGCATGAAATGTGTTGATTTCACATTTTTCAAGTCATCCCCAAGTCACACAATGAAACTGAACTCAATATTAACCCTTTGCCACCCAGTTACTTTCACCTCTCAGTTTCCAATTCATTTCCTTGTTAGGAAAGAATGCAGGCAAAGTGTTGATTTCACATTTTTCAAGTCATCCCCAAGTCACACAATGAAACTGAACTCAATAGGCCTATTAACCCTTTGCCACCCAGTTACTTTCACCTCTAAGTTTCCAATTCATTTCCTTATTCGGAAGAGTGCAGGCAAATTGTTGATTTCACTTTTTTCAAGTCATCCCTGTGTCATATATTGAAACTGAACTCAATATTAACCCTTTGCCACACAGTTACTTATTCATTTACCATTTCATTTCCTTATTTGGAAAGAGTACATGAAATGTGTTGATTTCACTTTTTTCAAGTCAACCCAGATTCTTGCTTGTATTAAACATTGTTTACTTAGATTGATCTAGGTCCCTTCGACTATGCGGTATTTACGATCATTTTGGCGGGAATGATTTAATTGGAGACCCAAGGGTATGACCACGGGCATTTCGAGGGTTGTCACAGAGTCTAAAGCAATTTTGGGGTCGGAATGCTCATATTACCAACAAACACACCAGAGCCACTGAATGAGCTTGAAACTGTGACAGCTCAGCGTAGCTATCCAGGCCATCAGGCCTCTAGTCTAGAGACCTTGGCAGGCTGTGTGTCGCTGTCTTAACCCCAAGTCCTGAGAAACAAAATCCTTTGTGAAGTTGAGTAGTGATTCCGTACACCCATCACTTCATCAAGAACAAGTCCCCCAACTCAATTTCAAACGACTTCATTCTGCTCAGAGAAGGATTAGTGTCGAGTTACGCTTACCGTCATTGACTTCCTCATGAGTTTCTGCATGACCATATGCCTAGCATTACTTCCACTGATTTTCATATTTTCCTGTTGATCCAATGATTGTGCAGCATCCTCCTCTTGTGCCTTTTTGAGTTTCTCCTTCGCAGAAGGTTCTGGTGTTGGTGGTGGTGGGATGGCAGACACTGAAGTGAGACAAATTTCTGAATGACACTGAAGCCACAAATCCGTCCAAGTCCTCTGAGAGTCATCGCCAATACATGTAGGTCTAGGTGCACCAGGTTGGACATAAACTCTCACTCAAACAGTTACAATGCTAAGCAGGCGCAGATCCAGAGGGGGTGCCCCGGGCGTGCGCCTCCCCTTTTGGCCAACAAATCTGTAAAATCGACCGTGAAATTCTGGAATTTGGCACAAATTTCGTTGTTCCTAGCATAGGGCACCCCCTCTTTTCCCAAATCCTGGATCCACCCCTGCTAAGACGACCACTCTACTTACCAGGCAAGTACAAGGCACAAAGAGGTTGAACAGGGCAAAGCGCTGATTACTTCTCAATCTACAGTAAGTATTCACAAAAAACTGAAAAAACCCTCACCTGGAATAGGCTGTACAGCTCCAACTCCTAACTGGGGTGTGACAACTCCTGGTGCACCCAAGACAGTCGGTGCAGCAACTCCAGGGGCTCCAATTGTTGGCGTCACGACACCTGGAGGCCCAAGTGATTTTATTTCTGCTATACCAGGAGGTGGTATGACTCCCAGTCTAGAGCTACTTGATCCAAGGTTTGGAGCTGGTGCAACTGGTGCTGGTGGTGGTGGAGGTGGCACAGGCTATGAAAGAAACGGTGGATATATTAGATTACGTAGATATCAGATGAGAATACATTATTTCGACTTCTTCAAACTGTCTCTCACCAGACTACATAGATATCAGATGAGAATACATTATTTCGACTTCTTCAAACTGTCTCTCCACCAGAGAGAATCTTTATGGAAGATTATAGGAGCATACAGTAAGTAAAGACATCTCTGAATTTCGCACTTTCTAGTAGAGATCCCAGAAGTGAATGATCCCAGAATTGCATTCACTTGTGGGATCTCTACTAGAAAGTGCCTGAGGAAGACCCTGGTTGGGGACGAAAATTTGGATAATTCGGAGACGACTTTACGTACTATCATTTTGTGTGTCATTTTTGGTGCTCTATGTTGGATATCTTTAAGGAAGATAACATGCTGATAATGCTTGAAGCAAATCTATCAACAAGAACTTTAAGAAAAGGAACAATGTTCAGTATTTCATAAAAGTCAAAAACATACTGAAGCACTTTTCATTGGCATCTTAACCGCATCACTTGATCCCCCGCCTCCTCCAACATTTGCCACAGCATCCATGGCGGTGATCTTGGCAGTGACAGCAGCTGCAGCCACGGCAGCAGCAGTGGGCATACTACTGGGTCCTGACGGAGCTTGACCAGCATTCGGAGGAGTGATACACTGGAAATGAATAACGACGTGTGAAAATTTAGCAAGAAGTGAATTGACTGATAATTCCGGTGTGACAGGAATCAAAGTCCCCCTGGAATCAAGGTCCGGTCCTATTGTTCAGCGAGGGATTAGAATATATGGCTATGGAGACCACGACCATTCGGATATAACCTTACAATAGCAGGCTATTGTTTGGCGGACTTGCATTCCTAGGACGTTGATTCCTGTCACACTTGTTAACATCCAGCAGGGCCCAAATTCATAAAACCCTGCTAGGCTTAGTCACCTGCTAAACTGCCCAGTATGTACAGGCCAATTAACATACCTAGCAATCAACTAAGCCCAGCAAGGTTTTATGAATACGGGCCGAGCAATCTAGCGCAAAGATCCCTACACGCAAGATGATGGTTGAGAAGGCCTCTGCGGTGAGAAAAGATCTGAATACCACACATAAAATACTAGTTTTATATATTGTGCCTTCTTCACCATAAAACCGCATGTCTTCACTGACCTGTATTTTATTTGAAGTACATGTACATGTATGTTGCTTCCATTCAAGATAACAAGGAATGTCACACTGAATACCACAAAGCTTACCTTCCCAACCCGTAGATATTGCCCACCCAGGTCAAATAAGTTCATAGAAGACACTGCATCAAGGGAAGCCTGTGGAGTGTCATACTCTATGAAACCATAACCTCTGTAATTATAAACAAAGAGATTGTTAGAATTTCCTTGGAAGGCCCACATCTTTTTTTACTTGATACAGCATTTACAGTGGCACAAGTATAAATATTATTACATCTGATATTTGATTTTTGACAATGAATGATTTTTGACAATGTATAATAAATAAATGAATGGACTGCTGAGTACTTACTTGTGTTTACCAGGTTTTGATGCATCCTGAGCCAGAGCACATGATGTGATTTTTCCAAATGCTTCAAAAACACTGAAAACGTGGAAGGTAAGAATGAGTTCAACTTGCAACAGATGGACTCCCCGATAATGAACCAGAAAATAAATATTGACACCAATTCACAATTCTTTCCGTCCAAGACTTCACCTCAGTTATTCACCCCACTGACTGCCAAGGGTGAACAGACATTTTAAATTAAACGTGTCCCTCAATTGGTGGACAATAATGTGAAGAACATCACTAACCTCTGGATATCCGATTCGGTGAGATCATGATGAATTGATGAGACATATATCCTATTGAAATTCTTCGCTTCTTCTGCAAGCTGTTCAATGATTGGCTGAGCCTGGGGCATGTTGCTTGGACGCCCAACCTGAAATGAAGCAATTCAAAACAAAAGAATGAATAGGACTGTGACACACAGCACTCAGTGGCGATAAGTAGTCATTTCATGCGTTTGGTAATCTACAACAACCAAGGTCCAAACACAAGGAATCTGTATCGTACAGTGTATAGGATATTGAAAACAACTGAATGAATACAGCAGAGCAGAAACTACAAGGGAGCCATTCCAAGATCATCATTTTATTTTAATTTCATTCATAATCTACTTTCTATTGTGTACTATTACTATTGATTCTCATTGAAAAGCGCCGCTGACAATTTATTTTAAAGATAATATATCACGACTTTATTGTTTACATTTAATGTTTGTAAACATGGATGTTTACATCATATTATTTGGACTTTTTGGGACATGCAAACCCACCAAATTGAATCGTTCTGGTGTCAAAAGAATTTTTAGATGGGCACGCCACCAACAAATTATCCATAAGACAATAAAACACTGGACATAAACAAACAAAATGTAAATAAACAATGATTTTCGTGGCCCGCGAAAATACTCGTGATATATTATCTTTAAAGCGGCGCTATAAACATGTGATTAATAATTCTTTTGTGATTTACCTTTATGTTTCTCCCACCAATCATAACTCCATTCATCTGATCCAAAGCCAACTGTGCGGCTTCAGGGAGCTCGTACTCAATGAAAGCAAACCCTTTGTGTTTGTTGGTATTTGGATCCCAGGATAAATTGACGCTCTTTATAGGGCCAAATGGGATGAACGCTTGTTTGATGGTGTCCTCCTTGATCTCAAAGTTGATGCTTCCAACGTAGATCCTGGAATTAGAAAGGGCTGATGTAACATGTTCTTCTTGCAATCCAATCACACCTTAAATCGTCATGAATAATAGGTGGCGTGTGTGTACTATAAGTTCGAACCCACATGGTCAACCCCCTAGTCTCGTGTGGTCAACCCCTTCACTGTGGATAACCCATAGAATAGAGAAATCTCATGTCTGTCTTCTTGAATATCGTAAACATTGACCATTTCTACCCCTCTTTCTCTTGAGAAGGTCTCAAGAATCTTACTCACCTGCACATTAGCGCCAAAGCCTGTTGTCTTTGAACTGTATTCTGGAAGTTTAACATTTGCTGGAAAATAAAGAGAAAGAAAATAAAGTTATGTGTTATGAACTGCAATAATACTACATGAAGCAGAACGCAACCCCCCTTAAAGTGTATCCATAGGCAGGGCAATCAAGGAAGCAAGGGGTGATATTTTTATAAGGCCCTTTACCGTGAATATTTCTCCCCATGAATGTTGGATTTTCAGGCCATTCGCGAACATTTAGGACGCAAAAATATTTCGCTTTACAGTATCAACTTCTCACCTGCTGCTGATGGGCAATTGTCTGCTTCACCAGTACACTCTTGATGCTTTGTTCCATGGCGTATTTCCTCGCACGAGCCACGGCCTCCTGTTGTGATGAAGACAGCTTTGGCAACTGAAACGGTTTGACTTGTTTCTTTGCTCCAGGTCCTTCGATAACCGGCCCTGTCTGATCCGCGATGCAACTTGGATCTAAAAGGCAAGACATAGAGTTAGGAACTGGCCATGATGATTTGCACTGCCTCATCATTGTTAGGACAGACTTTGAAACACGCAGCGAACTTTTTCAGCCAGAAGACGGGGAACTGCCCGAAGACGGTGGCAGATAGGATCATGCATGTCACCCAGTTGAAAGGTCTGTTGCCTGTCACCGAGTGTCGGGAGCATTCTGATTGTCTTATATTTGAGGAACAGGTGGTAAAGATAGCGACAGGAGAGTGGAAAACGACAAGTTCTAATCAGGCTGATGAGGCAGTACAGGGTAGGACTGAAGAGAGCTACAGACCTTATCAAACAACCGCAGAATATTCAAGACAAGCAAATACTGAAATGAACGCTGAAATTGACAACAGACTACAGAGCAAGTCATCCGGATAACTGTGCCATCGAAACGGAAGATCTCAGCGACGTCATAAATCAAACCTTTACCGATTTTTGCATGACTTTTGATGGTCGGCATGCCAGAATGAAACCAGGCTGGCATGACGTGGTTCTACTACATCCATATTTGGCATGTGTCATTTTGGCATTATATTGCACCCTCTAGATTCGGAATATGCAAAAACAGAGAAAGAAAAGAAAAACAAAACATTATTGGGAGAATAAATCAACAGCGACATAAACCAGATAGTGCGTGAATGTTGCTCTTCTTAGGTTTATGTAAAATTCTTCACCCACTGTGATGTTGTATCTCATACGAGGGGGGGAATCAGTCCCATGATGATTTTACCCTCCACTGAGTTCCTACTTTCACAAGAAGAACTTGCAAAAATAAAGGCCAGTTCCCATTCTAGCGTAGTCCACCGCGGTGTGCGGAGAGCTGTGTGGTTTTCACAGGGCTCTGGAGAATCCTTACTTAATACTTGGTGAGTTAATGGGGAACCGGTGGAACTAACGTCACAACGTGGCAGTGCGACCGAAGTTTCTTGTTTCTAATGTTATTTCCATTTATTTCTGGCGTGAAAACAACGCCTTTGTTTCGGTACCTGACATTGAAATTTACATCGTCTTGTATTGCAGCAGATGAAAATTTGTCCATTTTTTGGTGCTTTTTCCTTAAAATGAAAAGATAGGATGGAGATAACTGCAACGTCTTTATCTCATATAATTCCTGTAGAAAAATGTACAGCTCATTTTTTCATGATGCAACGTCAACACTTAAAACAACGTCAATGACATCGCTTCAGTCGCACCGCTCGCAGCGCCGACCTGTCGGGATAAACGGCACGCGGGTTCCTCATTATCCGAACAACTGTGGAAACTGCAACACTTGCCGCAAACCATGGCAGAAAACGCTGCAGTGGAAACCGGACTTATTAAGAGTGAACCAACAAGGAGGAACCGTCTTGGGTAGATTCAATTTGAGACAGATTCCTTGTCAAGTATGATGACATCTTTTCACAATTTTAGATCTCAGGCCAACATTCTGTGCCAATTTCATCCATTTTCAACTTTTGGTCAATGCTATGAGGCTGCTCATTTCAGAGAAAACACCTGAAATCGGACATTTTCTCAGGGGTGTCTGATTGCCAGATCTAGCAGCAGTGAGATAATTCCTGATCCTCTTATCAAATGATTACTGGTGCAGTAATATGACTTCGGTGCGACTCGTCTAGTCACTTCAGCAACACAACCACATACTACTGTACGACTAATCTTTACATGTAATGGTGGTAAGCAACTAGCAACCAGGGAAACGCTTGTCAAATGGATAGGCCCGACTATGAATAAAAGCAAGTCAGTGAATGCTTATACGTCAAACGCTCTGTGCATTGGAGGGCACTGAACAAAACTGAAAGAAAGGTGTTTGACGAGACAGCCTGGTAGAGTATATGGCCTTACACCACTACCATACTTACTCCACTGATCACATTCAAGCTCACATCATACATTTTGTTTCTAATGCTCTCACTGGGTCCTAGTGGGACATTTCCACGGTTGCTAGCTTTACATCTTTCGTACAGCAAAATATGAAGCACACACATAATACCCACAGAAACCAGTCTTAACTTCTAGATTTGTGTATAAATACTATAGTTATGTTGATAATCAGAAAGTTGGGACACGTAGTTTCAATCACAAAGTTCCGCAGTTTGTGCCTCCTGGCCCTCCGCAAGATTTTCACTTCAGCAGTGTTTCCACCAGAGGGTACTATTGTAAGGGTACTATGCTAGTACCCTCAAAGGAACAGAAAAGGGTCAATTTCTTTAATTTCATGGGGTTTTTGTTTATTTTGAAGAAATTAGTACCCTCAAAAAAAATTCTGGCAGAGACCCGGTTTAGGCAGGCACCTCACTACACAGGCCAAGCTAAAAATGGTTTCTGAATCCTATGATCATTTTTCTCACTTGTGAAGGGAGCCTGTCCCATCACGGGGTGACCTGTGGAACATTTGAATTACAGTGCACCCTCGCTCTTACGAACCTCGATTTTTAGAACTCCCGGATATTATGAACCCAACGTGTAGCTCCCAAAATTTCATGACATGTAGGTACGGTACATGTAAATCCTCGCTATTACGAACTCCGTGTTAGTACGAACTTAACCCTTGGACCCCGAAGGGTTCGTAATAGCGAGGGGGACTGTATCAGTACATGGAGTACACGAGTAGTACAAGGAGACTTAACACAGCTCAAAATTCACAGTCTTTCACTTTTTCAGCAGTATTGATGATGGATAGGACAGACACCCTTGCTAAAGAGTCCTTGCTTCCATTCAAGTTCAGCTGGAAGGAGAAATTCAGTGATTAGCAGTAGCACTCCATTTGGCTGCAAGAAACTGTATGATGATGGGATAAACTCAAACACTGACAACTAAATTTACATGGAACCAGTCTGTTAGTGAAATATTCACAAAAATACATGTAAATTGCTGTGTGACCAGTGACCTCATCAGAAAATTTTTGATGAATCATTAGCCTAGTTTGACATACCGATATGCCATTCACCCACCATAGAATGAATAGTAGTTAGTGTGATTCTCATGTTATTATTGAGTGACATCCAAATGTTTTTAGCGTTGTCATGGTCCTTCACCAGCCTCGTACGTACCCGATGCACATAACAGTTCAAATCCTGCTACCTGATTGGTTGCAGCTGTCAACCGGTCTAGTGAGTTGGCAACATGCCTAATAATTTCAAGACTTGAAAGTGGCTGTTCATTTTCTTCACTTGAGGAATCTGAGTTGTGATCCTTGGGGAAAACGGAAAAACCTATGCACCTGCAAATTGCAGGTATTATTTGTTGTGCTGCTGTACAGAATAATCGCTGCAATTTGCAGCTTCATAGCTTTCTCCATTTTCTCAAGGATCACAACTCAGTTTCCTCAACTGACGAAAATGAAGAGCCCCTTTGTGAGATTGTGTTTTGGCGTCTCTGACGGAGGAGAAGACCGAGGTTGATGGAGGACGCAGACTCTAGGAACATGTTTGAATCCTTCACTCCAATAGACAAATCCCAAATTCCAAGTTCTGCGCACTTCCGCCGAAATAGCAACAAGAACCTCGATCTGAAACCAGCTGACGTGACGCAATCCGTGATTCAGCAATGGTCAACTCTGACGTAACGTCGTCCAAGTCACTGTCGTGGGGTTCTCTGCGTCACGTCATTCAGTTTCAGACCGAGGTTCTTGTTGCTATTTCGGCGGAAGTGCGCAGATCTTTCCCGTTTACGTCAATTTGGGATTTGTCTATAAGTCAGTGTTATGGTCTGGTGACTTGTCAAGTCACAACAGAATATGCAATTTACACTGACAAACAGTAGATGCCACTCCTGAAAAGCCTAGTTTTATCCACATTCCTCAGATGATTTTCCAGATTTCCCGGAAGGGCATGTTATGATTTTCAAACATTACGATGTTCTGATAGGCTACATGTACTACTGTTGTGATAAATGAAAGCTGCATGGTGGTCAAGACAAACTTCATCAGAAACTTAGTTCATTTTCAACCTCAGGGGCTTTCTTCAACCAGCTAAGCTTTCAAGGGACACGATTCCTAGTAAAATTGTGCAAAAACTACAAAATGTATTGTCAGTCACAGCAGACCACCACATGTTACTAAAAGAATTTGGGGCTTCACATAAAAAATAGATTACAAGCTTTTTAATATGTGGACATCATCTGCAAAATACAAGAGAAGAGCAGAACAATAATATTTTATTAGAGAGAGCACAAGAAAGAGAAAACGAAAATGTTGGTGGCAAGGATTTGGAAAGTCTGCAAGTGCAAGTGGAATCTGCAAAAGATAAAAGAACAGAGAGCATCTATATTCATTTTGATTAAACAGGATTAACAGTCCTCATCCAAATCCTGCCACCCGTTTCCCACATGAGATTCGGTCTGTGCTCGTTATTTCTAGATCTCTGACTGAACCACACTTTCAGAGGCGGCTTGGTTGCATCCAAAACCCAAGCATACACGTAAATTCTGAAAGACAGAGACAAAAAGAAAACAGCCCATATTAGAAAGTAGTTTTTTACAGAAATCTGACATTCACGAACTTCTTTTAGAGAAAAAAAACACGGTGTTTAACTGAAAAGATCACAATGTGCTGTTTTGTTTAGATTATACCTCCAAATTTGTCTCTAGTCTAAAATCTTGTGTTGTATCAGCCATCTGCCCAGTAATGTGAAGTCTCAACTGTGATTTTATCCCTATGCCATTTTTTTTAAATATTCAGAACTGCCATATACATTGCTGAGCAAACTGAATGTACGCATAATGATCTGATTTCCATAATCTTGTGAAGCACATTATCATAGCCTAGCATCCCTCAATACTTCAACAAGAGCAGAGAAACTGCACAGGGTATAAGGTAACTAGTCCTGATAACATTCAATTGAAAGGAACACTATATGATACCCATTCACATGCATTGATCCCTTACTATTGCGGCAGAGTTGCACGCTGTTTTGATCTCGGTTGTGAAAGGGTGCACCATGGCAACCGACGTCTTCGTCCTGAAAACTCAGAATCAAACAGAAAGAGACACAGCATTAGTCCCAGAAAGTTACTTTTTTCAGGTAACACCCACGGCACATGCAAACTTAGCAAGTTTTTGCCAGCATGTTTTCAAATTGCAACGCCAAAGCTAAACCTGACATCATGTATAGACAGACCCACTGGCTTATTCCTGGCAGGGATGCAAACATGTACCGGTACAGGCATCCTGTAACACTTGGTGAAATCTGCATGGAAGCTGACCAGTCTCCTTTAGAATCTACGGATATATTCATTCTTTTAAGGGCACTATCTATGGCAAGTTCATGCATGGTAAAGATTTCAGTATACCCACAGTGCCCCAATATGGCAAATATGCAACACATTATAAAGGCCTTCACACACTATTGTGAGTGGTATTTGCTGCATTTTTGCTGCAGAATATGCTTCGTCTCAGTATCTCGTCCTACATGTACCATAAACATTGAATGTTATCTGCGAATTCCAAAATCAATTCCACACAGTGGGTGAAGGCCTTTTGAAAACAACAACCAACATGACATGAACTTCAAAGATAGATCAAACTTATCAGAGAACCAGCAAAAACTTGCTAAGTGGAGGTAATCACAAAGGAGACTATGGACATGAAACAGACATTTATTTCATTTATGTTGTTTATGACACTTAACCTGCTGAAAACACGTACTCGTAGTTTGCCCACTTTTAGAACTCTTCGCCAACATCTCTGAACCTTTACATTGTAGAACTACATGTGTATCCCATCAAACTCCAAGCTGCATAGACTTCAAAACTTCTACTTCATTTCAAGCACTCATGAAACATCTTTGCTTGTTGGTTGCTGTATCAGTAGCAGGCAGATCACACATGTACCAGTACTGTTCATATCTTGTCCTCGATGAAGTTTCCAACTGTATCAGAATATCCTCATTTGCTTGCAGGCTCAGTCAGTAGGCGACAAACTCTGATCTCCAGCTCTCTTATCTTGGGCATTACAAAAAACACCAAACTTACCATTGTCAAAACACTCATGTGTTACACTTTTACTAAACACTAAATGATCAGATGGCATATTATTGTTGGACCATCTGAAGAAGGCTAGACCCTGCCAAACAAGGCAAGACAGTCAAGGCTTCTTATCATCAACCATGTACAATGCGAAGAATCATCTCAATGTATGGTAGGGGTGGTTTAAATCTTTTATTCGGAGGAACATTTAACAGACCACCATCTGTACAACTCTGATAAGCAAAATGATTTATTCATTGGGCAAAATCTGTAAGGGAAATTTCATACAAAAGCCAATTCCTTCTGTACACATACACTCCATCAAATGTGTATATGGCACGACAGTTCAGCAAGATGGAAGTTAAGACAAAATATTGGTTATTATAATATGTATCCAAAGCCCAAAATTCTTAACTTCCATCCCTTTGCACCAAGTGCCAATAATAACCCACTGCAACATACCATCCATCATTAACTTGATCATCTTGCTTGCAGGGTCTCCGTTCATGCCACCCATTGTTGCCTGTAAAGAGAGTTGAAAAAACAGTTTTATCCAAAATGAATTTGATGAGTTGTGTAATGATTGATTATGATTGTCCTTTTTCTATACATTTACAACATTACACAAAAATGCATCCCATAGAATGTCTAATGAGGGTAGACACTGATAATTGGGCATAGGCCTACTAGTACCTATGCCAGTTTAAAGCGAATCGAAAGCGAAAAAATTTGATTTAGAAATAGAATTTGAAAGGGGACGAATTTTCAGGAAAAAATGTAAACAAACTTCTCCAGAATGTCAACAAAGAAATTTTCGTGCATTTTGATTGGCTGAATTTTGTGTTTACAAACACCAGCCAAATGTAAACAAAATCCGCTATCGATTCGCTTTAAAGGAGCACGGTATTGGATCTCAAATGCGTTATTTGACTGCCGACCTAGAGGGAGCCACCTAGCAGCAGTAAGACGAACTATAAAAATGCATCACAAAAATGTACGTAGTAAATCAGGTCAATTCGCCGACAACGTACTTAGTCTCTGGGTTGGAGAGTCGCGCAGTGGTGCCGGCTGTCGGAGAGTCGAGTCGAGAAAAAGTGGCAACCAACACTAGGCCTAACAGTAACACCGTGGCGTGGTGGTCCTTTTTAAAAATTAGGCTGACATCGGATCGATTCGGTTGAGTCGGATCAGATTGAATGATTCACACATGCAAATAGGCCTAGTCTACCAACCTACCCTAGGCCCTAGGCCTATTGTTCTGTTTTACATTCTGCAGCGTGATATCCAAAAATGTACACGTAAATGTACACGAGTAATGTACGGTAAATAACATGCCGACTCGATTCGAGGACGCACCGTCACCCTTTTTTAAATCAAAAATACCGCACACCAAATGCATACGACAGAGCATATCTATACAAAAAATCAACGTGTAAATATTAAAGAACCTGGTTAACAATGAAAATATGCAGTTTTAATCGATTTACCTGGGCAATAGCCCCGTTTTGTTGTGATGTGGGATTCATCAAAGTCGCCATTTTCTCAGGTCACGCCGCAAATTGGTTCAACTTACGTTTTGCCACGATCAAAATGACGTCATCACACGAGTCGCACGCTTTGCTTGGTACCAAGATCCAACGCTAGGTGGGTTTATAAATCCACCTAGCGGAGGATCGTGGTACCAATCTACACGGCTGCCACACGTGTGTTGAAAGTAACAGCTCGCAAAATGGGCAAAGACAAACGCGAGAAAAAGACATCTGAAAGTGAGAATGAACCAGGGAAGCTTGAATCAAGTAGCTACAAAGACCTCATACAATTCGTTAGCCCAATTGCATCACCGCTAGCGGGGCGAAAGCTTGCCAAACGACTTTATAAATGCGCCAAAAAAGGTAAGGACCTACAATGTATCATAACCCAGTGCTTTGAATGCATGCGATGCACAGTGTAAGCATGGTAAGGCCATGGGAACTTGGGTATGAGTTTACCGTCCGCCGCCCGCATGGTGGTGGCGCCACCGCATGAAAAATTTCATTATTTTCAAACATTTCATTATTTCCAAAATTTTCCCCCCAAAAGCTAAAAAATTAGTTCCAAGTGTCTTTTTTTGTTCATACCCTCGAAAATGGACTAAATTTACCCTACTGTGATGTGTTTCAATCATTCTGTTGTTCATTGGTCACGATGTCAATGGATTCAGAAGCATATCACGACTCCATGACCACGGCCACTCTGCAGAATGGGAGATGACTCCATCAGCCAATCACTGTATTTAAGAAAGACACTTGATTGTACTGGTAGTCCGTAGGCCTACCTTGTTTTTCACTTGAAAAGGGGTCAAAACAAAATAATGAATAATGAATAATGAAAAAAAGCCTCATCACTTTTCAAAAAGTTTCGGACGGTAAACTCATACCTAAGTTCCCATGGCCTAAGGTTAGAGCTCATGTGCTGAGCTGTTGTCGAGTAGGCCTAACGAGTAGCCCTATAATCATGATGATCTTGTATCATTGGCTGGGGTAGGCCTAATTGTAGGCCCTTGCCGCAGAAGCATTCCCCCGGCATGGTCATGGAGTCAGTTGGCTCTCCATTCAAAAAAAGGGTCATCTTATCTTCTTCATCAAAATGCCATGTCTCTCTGTCTCGTAGTAGAATCATCATCATGACTTTACCTCTATACTTTCAGCTCAAAAGGAGAAAATGCTTCGCAAGGGAGTGCGTGATGTTCAGAAATATATAAGAAAAGGTGAATCTGGGTAAGCAAGCTGTTCCATTGGCATTAACAAACTGTCATCTGCTCACTGAAATAGGATACCGTTATAGGACTAATTTAAGGAGACCATAATTTTGATAAAAAAAGTACCTGAAGTATTTGATTGTGTTATGATTAACATAATTAATGTTAGAAGGAACTCCTTCCTTCCTCTAAAAACTCAACATGTTTGTGCATTTTTCTTTTCAGTATTGTTGTAATAGCTGGAGACACAAGCCCCATTGATGTTATCTGCCATGTGCCACTTCTTTGTGAAGAGAAAAATATTCCTTACTGTTATACACCATCTAAAGAGGTGAGATTAACTAGTGCACAGCCACATGTTTATTCTCATACATGTGAACTTGCATAGATGTCATGAGGGTAGTAGGGTTATATCTAGGATTTCAGATGGGCACGGTGCAAACTTTGTGAAAAGGGCACTTCAACCAAGAAAAGGACCAGTTTCTAGGGTGATATGACCAAAAGGGACTGTGGCAGAGGGTCTGGGGGTACTAAAACCTTTTTAAAAAATTCTTTTAGGGGTACGGTGCCCTAGGGAGGTTAAAAAAGAGCACAGCGGCAACCCCCTTTAGGGGCACGGTGCAGCACCTCTCTAAAATGGCCGAGATAAAAACCCTGGGTAGGAGGGTATTGATCATCCAAAAGATGCAATCACCCTCTGTGCAGACATGCTGGTCTCTGTCGTTTGTGAACTTGCACAATCATTTGCTTTCACAGCCTTGTTAATGTTACACATTTCAGGACCTTGGTGCGGCGTGTGGATCTCAGAGACCAACATGTATGGTGATGATCAAAGCCCATGAGGATTACCAGGATATATTCACTGAGATCAAAGAGGGAGTTTCTTCACTGCCAATGCCCGTTTCGTAAAGGAATCTTGTTATATTTGAACATTTCTTTTGGCCATGGAGAGGTGTGAAGTCAACATTCATTGATGGAGATGATGTATAGAACTATAAATACATTCTGTATTTTAAGAGATCTATATAAAATGGTGTTAGAATCTCATCAGTTCTACCACTTCTCTTGGAAGAAGGGTCTTCCCAAGAAAATGGTGTTTAGTCCATTCCTTCATGACTGTTGTACCAAGTATCAAGAGAATTGTGGACAGCAGTTGGACGAAACTTCCCGGATGTATATGACTGCATCAGCTCCAAAATAATGGATAGGAAAACATAGTTCAGTTGTATAATCTCTCATTGACCAGATTTGTACATAGACTTGGTATAAATAAATGATGCATTTATTCTGTAAACACTTTCTTTTTATTCATTAGTAGCATACATACTGAAGTAATCAAGTCTTTCAAGGATTTGAGTAGGAAGAGTGCCCTAAGAAGACTTGATTTCGTCCGGATGAACGTAGTAGGCATCCTCCCACAGCAGGGGTTTTTACCTCGCTCCTCTTCATCCGCTCACACAAACTGCGGTGACGAAAGGAGCGAGCAGTAAGAACGCCTGATATTCTCAGGATGGTAGTAGGACTCGGGGCTGATGATGTTGAGAACAAAAGAAGAGGGAAAGAATCGCTCAGAATATTCTGGACTACCAGTCCTTCAACACCGATTTAGTTGCTTTTAATACTGCGGTGCCTGCATAAAGCTCGCCGCACACCAGTGCAATTCTGTCTCCGTCCGACGTTGCCTCCATAGGAGTTTTTTGTCTCCGCATCCTGTCACTGCACACGATGCGTCAGCCGCCGCACGATTGCAAATTTGTCTCCTGTTGATGAAATTTGCACGTAGGAGGCAAAATTATACATAGTTGGAGGCAAAATTGCACTCTACACTCACTAACGCGGCGCGCAATCTGCGCAAGATCCCGTCTATGACGTCATCAGACGTGATGCTCGCTACTTGGCAACGTCGCACTTGCATTGACATTTCTCGTGCGTCGCACGTTGAATTACTGATTTTCCTCCATGTATTCGGGCACACATTGACGAAATCTTCTAAAAAAAATGGGTTCTTTGGCTCAATGCGTCTGCGAAATATGCACTTGCGGGTAAGCTCCACTGATTTTTAATTTCACTATCGAGAATTATGCTGAAAAACTGAAGAAACCTCCGCTATAAAATTCCTGAAAATCTTCGTCACCGTAATCTGCACGGGAGTGACAAGTCAATGGATTCAGAATTAAAATGTTCTGCCGTTGCTTTTATTTAGGCCTATTTGTAAGGCAATAAATGATGGGGTCCCCGTCAATTTCAGGCGCCACCGGTGTCCCCATCGCTACGACTCGTCGATGGTGAAGGAACAAGACAAAGACAGATGTCTGTTGACGGAATACAAATTCGTGAGTAGCCTCTGTGGTGCCTCCACCTGAGGAATGATAATCAGTATCCCGCTGATATATCTATGGATTGCGGAAAGATTTTGGGCCGATTTCATGGGGCCCATTTCACCAAGCGCCTTTAGACTTTAGACGCGTGTAACTTCACTTAATGCGCGCACTTCCACCATGCATTTGACGAAGTTCCCGGGACGAAGTTACACGCGCCTTAGAAGTCTTAAACGCCCTTTGTATCCATGCCGCTGACCTGATAACTATCCCTAATGTTGTTGTAAGAATGTTTCCCAATTTGTTATAGGCCTACCGCGGCGGGCCGTACCAACCCCCACCGAAGTCAATGCGTCCGAAACGACGAAAGTCAACAGAGACAGAGAGGAAGAAAATTGATGACATGGCTTCCACTTACGACGTGGACTACACCCCTTTCAAGGTGAAATTTTTTACATTTTTTTACGTGGCATGCAAGAAATTCACAACCGTGCCTCTAAGCGTATAATGTCGGCAAGTCATTTTCTATGCCAATACGTTATGAAAAGTGAAAATGACCGATGTGCCGAAAATCCCTATTTTCTGCTGCAAATTTGCTTGCACATCTCATGGAGGTATAAAATAAGAATATTTTATACCTCCATGCACATCTGCAGTAAGATATTCATTTGATATACATGTCCCAATATTTGACCCAATCCTCCCAATAAAAAGGGGCGACATCCGGAGGGGTAGCCTTGAGAACACCTGGATACCCGGGCCTGGATATTGCGGTGTCGGATTCAGGACTGACAGAATGGGGGCGTAGCTCGAGGGATGCGGCAAGCACCTTAGCCGCAAAGCCAAAAGGGGGTCTAGGGGCCCGCAACCAGAAAAAATTGACACTTTCAGTGCTTTTAGATGCATTTTCCTGGCATCTGAGAGCAAAATACTCGTAATTTTTAGCTGATTAAATTTTTTCTTGCTGAAAAATCATGCTCTGCCAAAAATAGGGGGTGTACGCCCCCCACGCCCCCCGGATCCAACCCTGTATTGGAAGACATGCATTCATGCCTATACCTATACCTATATACGTGAAAATATGAAATGCATTCCATATCATTCTGACTACAGAATATTACGGCTTTTAGGTTGAACCTCGCGTCCCCCCGCAGAAGAAAAACTTCTACAAACCGACTCCAGCTCAGGTAGATATGTCGACGACTTACGAGAGGGACTACGCTGAAAAGGTGGGTTCGACCAGCATCAGTTTCATTGGTCTGTTCTATTCACACGGCCGTCAGCATCAATCTCGTTCCCAGATCTACCTCATCCGAAGGTATCTCTGGCAAGGGCTACGACCTGACCAAAATTTCTGGTCAACCGCTGGCAGCGTGCCAAAATGTTTGTTTCACACAATATTTCGTTCTTCGATGGCTGAAAAACATTACATATGCCTAAAAGGCCATTTAATACTCCCAAAACACGAAGTTGTTTGAGTATTGGAGCAATTTCAAACGAATAGTTAGCATGGTTTGTTGCGAACATCATCGCGGCCTCGGCGTGATTCGCCTCAAAATTAGTAGATTGCGCATGCGCAGTATTCCTGAAGTCGTCAGCCCTTTCCAGTGGTGTTGTAGGAACGTAAACCCACTGGGGACGAGTTTGCGTCAGCATATGCATCCTCGAGCGATGCCTGACTATTAAAGCCTGTCGCACACGACGTTGCCTCCATAGGAGCTTTTTGTCTCAGCATCCTGTCACCGCACACGGTGCGCCATTTTGAGTAATATCGGCCGAAAAATCAGACAAAATGTCATGTCATTTCAAGAAAATTTCTCAAAATGGGAAAAAAATTCTCCCAATTTAAGAAATTGAAAAATTCGCGCAAAATTCCCACTTCTTTATTTTCCACTTTTATTTCTTACTCCCCTCCTGGTTATCTTTTCAGAAAGGTGAGCGTGCGACGCCTATTAGACCCAAATATGACCGCTTCCGTCAGAAGAGTTGCTGGGGTGTTGACAAGACGTGCAAGTCAATGTACCAGACGACATATGTGAAATTCAGTGCAGATAAGCAGAAAGAATGTCGACCGACACCCGTCAGGGCGAAGGAGAATTTTATTCGGCCACAAGAACCATTTGATGCCACTTCCACCATCCAGGTGTGTTGATTACATACATGTAGGGCCTAATATTTTTTTTACTTTTCCCAACGTTCCTGAATAACACGGCTCTTCTGAATCCTGTATACACTGGCCAACAAGCAACATTTGACAATGTTTGAAACTCTTTTCCCCTGCAAACTGGTCAACAAGAGTGTTGTTAATTCTATATACACTGAATGACAAAAGTCGAAATTAGTCGCTGCTATGGTCAGTTCGACACTTGATCTGGCGACATGTTGAAATACTCCACAAAATTGTCAGAAGATTTTAACATTTATGGAACGTTTCCACAAAAAGTATTTTGGAACGGACAATCGTAGCAACTAATTTCGACTTTTGTCATTCAGTGTATAGAGGCCTTTTTTACTCCGAATGTTGTAAAAAAAGTTGCAAAGTGTTGCCAGTGTACGCACCTTGCCTTGTATGTACATGTACATGTACATGTACCGTTCGCCGTTGAACGAACAGGAGTGTCTTCGACGTCTTCTTCTTCGCTGTGATGCCGATGCCTTCAAGAGGCACGGATATTCGCTTCTGGGGCATATTGGCCTCCAAATATGTAAAGCTGAACTTGAGATACCGTTGGTACCGGTAGTTCATATGCCTAAATAGGCCTAAATTCGTCTGTTTTTTTAAACAATAGGCCGATTTCATCAAACACTCTGGAGCAGAGCGCCGTCAACCCATTGTGCCTAAAGACTCTACTAAGAGAGTCAAGGGGAAATTTGACGGTTCCACGCAGTACAAACGTGAATACACACGAAAAAAGATGATTCCAAGTGTTGCGGGTAAGGAGATTCAAATGTTCTTTACTTTGTATTTGAGTGTGTCGTGGCCATCCAACTTGAGTACCAGAAAAAAAGTTCCCTCCTGGTCACACCCGCCTGGTGAGCAAGTGGTTGATTGGTTTGAGACGCGACCATATTATAGGGCCTACTCCACGACTGTGACAGCGTTGAAATTTTTTGATAATTGGACGAAATTTTAACACTGCCGTCTACGCTAGATCGCCATGTTGAAAATCTTGACGTCATCGTCGGTGGGACCGCCATCTTTTTGGTCTTTCAAGTGACGCGAACTTCTTTTTCAAAAAGTTATTATTTGCAGAAAACAATATTTATATCTTGTCGAAAATGAAACAGAATAAACAATATTTATATCTTGTCGAAAATGAAACAGAATAACTTTATTTACTTTACCGATGTTTGTATTCAATGTGTATTCACTCTACCTTTGTACACCTATCTACAACATATCTATATATTGTAAGCGTAGAAAACGACGTGACCGCTTTACAAACAGAAGAATTTCTGCTGTTCGCTCCGCGCGGGCACTACTTTTCAAGATGGAAATCTAGCGTCGAGTGGTGATATCCCCAGATATCGCCACCTAGCGTCAAGTTTGGGACGCGACGTGCCAGGCGGCTGTTTCAAAGATTAGAAACCTTATTGTTACAGTCCACCCGAGGAGCGAATACAAGCCAAACACAAATCCATTCCACGGCGTCACGACCGTCATGGCCGACTACACACTCAAGGATGGAAAGCGACCTCAAAGCTTCAAGCCGAGATCAGCATACGTCAAATCGTCTACACCTTTTGATGGGCGGAGCATCAAGTC
This sequence comes from Notospermus geniculatus, assembly GCA_002633025.1. NCBI lineage: Eukaryota > Metazoa > Nemertea > Pilidiophora > Heteronemertea > Lineidae > Notospermus > Notospermus geniculatus. Next base: position 79,755 of record NMRB01000886.1, on the reverse strand, counting down.
CATCGCCTACTGCGCATGGCCTGTCACGAAACCAGAGACACCAGCATGGTGCAAGCGACCCGGTTATGTCCCGCCAAAAGTAGCTTTTGCGAAGACGAGTTCTTACGAGGTAAGGTGGTCCGCGTTAAGCTACGTTTAGCTGACACGCGGAATGCGGATTGCGAAACGGGGAAGCGGAAAATGCAATGCATTTTCGCATACAACATATCGCTTCCGCCGGGGCTTCCGCGTCCCTACGCCACATTCCGGATGTCTGGTAAACGCAGCTTTAGGGTATGTCCCCGGTTTGTGGGTGTTTATTCATGTTGCTGTCCCCGTTTATCATTGACACATACTCTAAAAATTCTTGCAGAATGACTATAAAGATTTCCCAGACCACGAGCGCGTCTCTCTCATTCGACCGCATACCAATGACCCTCGGAACTTCAAGGATGGCACCCCATTTGATGGGAAGACCACGTATGCCGACAACTTCGTGAGGTNTCTGGACATTCTGATGAAATTATGGTGCTACTTTTTTATCAATTCTGTATCGATAGTTCATATACATAGTCTTTAGGTATAACCAGCCTTTTTTGTTATCACATATATTAAACAAATTTAAACATTATTGGACCGACTTCGAAAGGTAACGTGTTTTTTAATGATGATCGTCTTTGGTGGCCGTGAATGTCTCAACACGCCCTGGGATAACCATAACGCATAACCTAGTGCACGAAATTCCGGTCCAAACCCACCGTTGTGCGGCGATTTCTACACCGTCAGCACTGTTCCCGCGCAGTTGTGAGTCATGGTTCCCGTGTTTGCCGGCCTCCACACCCGTGACGCGCCGCCAGTTAAGTGATGAAAACAAAACTGGGCAGAGACGGGTATCGAACCCGCAGCTTTGGCATGAAGACAAGCAGTATATCCGACTCCGCATCAGGGCTTCCTACCTGCGGTGGAACCACCAATAAGTAACACGCATAAAGCATCGGGGTCCAGCCAGATCAAAACTGTTTCCAGGAGGTGACTTGCGATGGGGTGATGGGTGATGATGACATTTGCTGTAAGGGCAGCGAGCTGGCAGAGTTTTTAGCATAAAATCCAGGGAAAAAACTTATTAAATGCGAAAAAAATCGTCATTTTTAATCAACGGGACAAAACTAGGCATATGAGCAAACCCACGCCACTTATTGTCTCTAGGTGCGCCATGATTTATGGAGCCGAAAATTCCGTTACAAGCTCAGATCGGGCTAGACTGGTTCTCGCCTTTGCCGCCGCTGCACTCCCTTGGCGGGAGTGCAGCGGCAAAGACGGGAACCAGTCACAAATCGCGCCCAATACAATAGTGACTTATAGGGACTATAGGCCCAGGTGAACCGATAGATTCCTCTTAGATATCATCAAGAATAACATTGGCTGGTATTCATAAAAGGTAGCAAATGCTTTTACTTAAGATTTGCATGGCAATGTCCAATGTAAGTGTAGGCCTATTACAAAACTTAATGTAGCATTTGCTAGGCTTTTGTAATAAAATATCAGCCCTTAAAATCTATTGAGCAGGACGTGTGACACCATTCATAATGGTCTCCTTATTTGGCTCAAGGCAGGACAGACTGTTGATGCTTGGAGTGCCAGATGTGTTTGTTGTCCATGAGGTGAAAATTTTCTTGTGGGAATTATACTTGTCAAGTACAATTCCTCCAAGAAAGTCTTTCACAAAATACTGGAGAAGAGCCAGAATGTCACACTAACTGCATTTGCCTCCTGCACAGCACCCCACCCAAATGCATATTATCCATCATTGCTTGTAAAGCTGCGTTTAGCTGACACGCGGTATGCGGATTGCGGAACGCGGAAGCGGAAAGTGCAATGCATTTTCGCATACAACATATCATTCCGCCAGGGTTTCCGCGTCCCTATACCGCATTCCGCGTGTCAGCTAAACGCAGCCTTAGGCTGCAATCACATAGAGCTACACGCTACACGGACCAGCCATTAACAATGGCTTCACGGTCGCAAGCCCTTTGTGAAGCCATTGTTAGTGGGTGTGTCCATGTAGCTTGTAGCTCTATGCTCTATGTGATTGCAATTACATAGAGCTACACGCTACACGCCCTTTAACAATGGCTTCACGGTCGCAAGCCCTTTGTGAAGCCATTGTTAACTCAACTGGCATGTCTATGAAGTGTGTAGCTCTATCTGATTGCAGCCTAAGAGGAATATCATGACCAAGATCAACATTCCTGAACCCTATCTCAACTGGTGTGGGAGCGACTCCCTGACCCAGCAAAGACCACCATCAGCTCCTTCAAAGAAGAAACATACAAGAAGAGATTTTAGATTATTTTCTTTATTTTAAATAATCAGCTTCACTCTCTGAAGAGAGAATTATCATATTTACATTATTCTTTTACAATCACAAGGCTATCAAACCTTTCTTTCCACAATTTCATGATTTGCCAACTTCGCCTGTACATTGGACAATCAGAGTTCATTTTAAGTACATACTTGAAACGGCAAATTTAAAACTGTTGAGTTTAACTCATCTACTGTAAAGCAAGATAATTTCGCGGCTGGAAATTTTCGCGCATCAAGAATTATAGACATATCCGCGGCAGGATATTTTCGCGAGTCTCTGCCATTTTTTCAGGGTTTTTTTCACGGACCATATTTATCACTTGCGTGTATTTATATTCGCGACAGGAAATTTTCGCGACTCGTACACTCTCGCGAAATTCGCGAAAATTTCCTGCACGCGAAATTTTCCTGCTTTACAGTAACCTCAGAGTCCAGCAGACGGCATCTTCTGTCTAAGTTCTCTCACATCCTATGATATGAATTGAAAAAAAATTTGAAGAAAGGTTGTTCTTATCAACCAACTGAAGAATATTTCTTCAAATTCTTCCTAATTCACATCCAACGTTTGTAGACAACTTCAACAGAAGGTACTGTCTGCTTTAACCTGGGGGCAGATGAGTTAATGCATGATCTCAGCAAGAGGAAGAATGGCGTCACTAGGGATACCTCCACCAGGTGGACACATATCCCATTAAGGATTAGGGACGCAAGTCAAACAATCAAAATTTCTTGAATTGACGAAGTACACAAGATATTAACCAAGCCATGCAGATCTGCAGTTGCTTTGTTCCCTATCATTTCATAGGCAACCACCAAACTTTGGATTCACTAGAATAAGGATTCCTTACTATTCCTTATTTTGCGCTGTTCTTTCTGCACAACCCTATCCCTGCAGGGCCTGATTTCGGCTTATTTAGCTTTCTGTTGCTATGTGGTAACAGGAAGTTACCAGAACGGGGTCATGTTGAGATGGGGCTTTTCCAATTCAAGACACACCACTAAATACGTAACTTCTTGTACAGGGCCAGTAATGCCCTCGCTTCTCAGCCCTTTCAAATTGTACTTGTAATTTCATAAATAAAACTACTTATAAACTGAACTAGAATAAGGTATGTGTCCCAAAGGATTTTCGTGACCACATTATGGACTTGCTGTTCAGTCTGGGCGCCATTCGACTTCAGCATGATGGCCAAACAAAGACGTGGTAGACACTAAAGACAGTACACTATCTCGATATGTTTGGATGTCAATGCCAAAGTGATTTTGGCACATCAAGCAAATAAATACCCACACTGAAGGTGTCTTTAGTTGAGACTGGGTTTGCTAGTCACGTCGATCTGGAATAACACATCTATATCATGACTTTAGATCTGGCTTCCGATAACAAAAGATGGACAAACATCAGATATTCTGGATCACACTTTAACTTGGTAGAATGGTACATAGCATTTATTACCAAGCATAGATTAGTAGACAGCACAATCTGTAGGCTTGCCTATTGCAAATTACAGTATGGTACGTGAATGCAAAAAGCACTGTGTAAATTTTGCATATAAGGTCCACCTTATGGTGTTGACTGTTAAGGACCATGGTATTGCCACTTTTTCTCGACAGCCGGCGCCACTCTCCAACCCAAGGGACTAACCACATTGTCGGTGAATGGACCCAATTTACTACGAACATTTTATAATGATTTTTGTAGTTCGTGTTATTGCCGCAGTCAAATTACGGGTACGCATTAGAGATCACATACCGTGGTCCTTTAATGAACATAGATAGGGCACTCATAAAACATCATCAACACACAGAAAGACACGAAAGCAAGACTTGCAGTGTTTGACTTGCAGTGTTTGAGAATTGACAAACAGTGTTCAGTCATTGGTAATGGTAAAGCAATGTCCCAATTCCAGTGGGACCTCGTGAGTGGAATAGTGGAAGTATCAATGCCTATAAACGCTGAAGTTGTCAGCTCAGTTTGGGGTTGGACTCCATTTTCACTGTAGGGAAGTCAACTCTTTTGACTCGATTGCCGACTTCCTATATGTATTCTATTTGAAGCACTTTTTTGAAGTAAGACAGGTGCTTATAAATGGAATTGGACCAACACATCAGATTCAATTCCTAAGTTATATATGGGGTTTAACCCTGTCAACAACTTTAGAACTGATTGACACTGATTCAATATCTTTGTGAAGAAATAACTCCGCAATGTGTAAGACAGGGCCATTGCTCTCAGCAGCATAAACTCTGGTGAACAGAAATTTAAAAGACCACGGTATTGCCACTTTTTCTCGACAGTCGGCGCCACTGCGCCACTCTCCAACCCAGGGACTAACAACGTCGGCGAATTGACCCGATTTACTACGTACATTTTGTAATGCATTTTTGTAGTTCGTCTTACTGCCGCTAGGTGGCTCCCTCTACGTTGACAGTCAAATAATGCATACCAATACCGTGCTCCTTTAAAAGTGCAGAAGGAGTAAAGTGAAATCAGAACTACTAGTATAACGAAGCTCCTATCAATTCAGCATATTTTCAGCAAAGTGACAACGATTTGAGACAGAAGTTCTAGCAATTTCACAGAACCAAGACAAAATGCCACACAAGTCAAGGTGGTTTTTCGATTATCCCTTTATATATTACACCATGAATCATGTGAAAATTTGCGAGGAACTGCGAAGGAATGAGCATTAAGCAGAGCGGCAGCAACATCTGTGGGTGGTCGTACTTTCTCGTTCTCGTCAGCACCAGGAGAAGAATGGCGCCCTCTTGGCAAAACTCTGAGTAAAATGTTCCCCGCTGGTTGACCTTGGTCGTCCTTTCCCATAGACACTCTTACTTCTCTCAATGGTTACTACTGGCATCTGGACAAGCTGCACAGGCGATTTGCCATCCTTGAGCGCTTGGGTCAGGTTCAGAATCTGAAAAAGATGACATTAAATTTACTCTTGTCATACATGTGTGGCGGTCTAGGAAAACCCGTCAGATGTCCCTGGATGATCAACAAGGGTTGCCAGATTGCATGTGCATTGATCTACCGGTACTACTGTTTACGTGTTACGAACTACATTTCAGCTATTGAAATGTGTGGGTTCACCAAGGCCATAACACTTTCCTCAAACGCAACATCTGACAGGTTTTCCTCGACTGCCACGCACAAAAGTTTCATTATGGTCCACCAAGAGACTTCCGGAAGATGCCAGTTTACCAGAGCAATTTTGGTTCAGCAACAAAACATCCAATTTGCTATCAATTATTTCACTGAAATGCACACTAACACCATGGGCCGTATTCAAAAAGGGTGATCATCGCGTGATTAAAACTTAGATGTGTGTAACTTCACAAAATGCACACACTTCCACCATGCATTTGACGAAGTTACACCCTTTTTGAATATGGCCACATATTTTTACATATTGTCAAGTGGGCAGATTGTATACGAGACTACCAACAGGGTTGAAAACGTACCTGGCCCCTAAGAACAGACATCTGTTTTTCAAATGTCCTCTTGTCAAAACCTTTGTCAGTCTGTAAGAAACAAAAGAATGCTAAAAGATATTTCCTACGCAGTCACCTCTGTTGAGTACCTTCCACAAAGTGATATAATGACCAGTAATTGCCCAGGTGAGCCTATATGTGGATTTCTAGCANAACTCGGAAACCGCCGAACAAATTTCAAAATCGCTAATCTCGTCTCTAGATAATTCCCCACTGCAGACCTGGTGAAAGTTTCAGGTTGGTACAATCGGCTGTTTTTGAGGCTAGCTCGATAAAATGAAAATTGGGGAGACACATAGAAAGAAACCCTGTGAAAACAATATGACCTCCACACTCCGAGAGTGTGTGGAGGTCATAAATACTGTTAGAAAATAGGACTTCCGGGTCTTACACTGACAGCGCCACATCGTGGCGTAGTTCTGCGGGTTCCTCATTATTTCACTGAAATGCACACTAACACCATGAGCCGTATTCAAAAAGGGTGATCATCGCGCGATTAAAACTTAGATGCGTGTAACTTCACAAAATGCACACACTTCCACCGTGCATTTGACGAAGTTACACCCTTTTTGAATATGGCCACATATTTTTACATATTGTCAAGTGGGCAGATTGTATACGAGACTACCAACAGGGTTGAAAACGTACCTGGCCCCTAAGAACAGACATCTGTTTTTCAAATGTCCTCTTGTCAAAACCTTTGTCAGTCTGCAAGAAACAAAAGAATGCTAAAAGATGTTTTCCTACGCAGTCACCTCTGTTGAGTACCTTCCACAAAGTGATATAATGACCAGTAATTGCCCAGGTGAGCCTATATGTGGATTTCTAGCATAATCTGTAAGGCAATCAGCAGGTGAACTCACCTTGAACAACTCATAAAGTTCATCACATAAATCCTGAACGAAGTTCATGTCGGACAGTTGAGGTAGGACAAGGGCCTTGATTTCCTCGGAGAAGGGTTTCTTGGCCATTGGTAGCCAAGCCCAGTGGTAAGGGTCTGAAAAAAGAAGAGTTAGGAAGTCTCCCTTAAGGACAACTCATGATGACAACAGAACACAACCATTCGTGGAGGGGAATCTTTCCATCACCAAATGATGGACATCCAAGTGGGACCTCAGATTTCCCCTGTTTGGTGTAAACAAAGTTTCTTCAACCTATAAATGCCCATTTCCACGACAACAGATTCCGCAGCGTCAAGCGGAGCGGTTTTCACAGGCATTGGGACAATCAACAGGCCATGTATTGTTAAACCATCGAAGGATTATCCAAAACCCTGCGGAAACTGCACTGCTCGCTGCAAACCATGGTGGAATCTGCTATAGAGGAAATGGGGCTTAACTTAACTCCTAACTTACATGCTCGCCACTCATCGGGATGTTTGAATGGGAATGCTAAGCCATTATCAATGGCAGCTATTGATATCTCAGGAGGCTTCACCACACTCCAGTCATCATCATCCTCATCTTGGTCCTGGACTTCGGATTTTTCGTATCGTATTAACCAGTTGTCGTTGCCTCGATCTGAAAAGTCAGGGAAGAAAATCGTACCTCAGTATTCAAAGGATCCAATGAAGTGGAAAGTCGATTCTGAGGTTTATAGAGAGTGTGCAGTGGCTCATTGTGGCATCACTTTTGACAGGCGGTCCACATGCTGACGTCTATGACGAAGTGCACCATGTGTAGATCACATCATGGTCACACACACACACACACTAATTGCGCCGACGACAAAGTGCACCACGTGCCATCCAATATGGCAGATTAGACTGATCACATGACGCGACGACGTCCCCTGCATGCTCTCCTCCATACAATACATTTGTTACACTTCTCCACCATTACTGTGCACTCCTTGTTTGGCACAGCGGACATACACACGGCCTGTGTGAACAATAGGGGACATGATATCATTACCAACCTTATGCAGAGCTACATGCATATACCGGCAGAAAATTCCCTCTTATGAAACCAAGATCACTGACTGCCGAAACTTTCTCGCGCATGCCTCTGATACCTGATGAACATGCTCTGGCACCTTATTTCTCAATTTCATTTCATTATATTTACCTGTATTCCTAATGATATAATCTAAAACTACTAATTTTTCGAATAGATTTTGGAATTGTTTAGCAGTGGATTCCGGCAGTGACTCCGAGTCAAATCTTCGTAACCAATAATCAGCATCCCGAAAATTATTTACAAACATTTGGAAGGACCCGGTCTGAAAAACAAAAGACAGAATATATTGAAGTTTGTGAAATAAAATGATGAATTCCTAACTCTTTGAGGCTGGTGCTCTTCTTTCAACCTGTCTTAAGACATAGTTCGTTAGGTCAGATGTCGAGCTCAGATGATTTGTCAGCAAAAAGAGATTCCAATGCTGTACACACTTTCCACATAAACAGAGATGTCAATGTTTGACTTGTCTACGAGGCTGATCCCATGAGATAATTCGTACATGTATATGTCAGCGAGATAACATCCCTCCGAGGTCAAGTGCAAACAAGTCGCGTGCCAATCGGACATGGCCAGAATAATGTATGTTGACAAAGTACACATGTCACGGTAGGTACCGAGGGTGGGTACGATAAGTTGATTGGTTCTGAATCTAAACCGATTTCTCGTACATGTACACTGTTTACAGGCAGTATGCCAATGCAGTGCATGAACACTCACACTTACACCCAAACAGACAAAAAACCAAAACACATATGGCACATATGACAGATACCTTTGGAGGTAATCCTAACCGATGAAACTTTCGACCTATTTCTGGAAATCTTTCTGCTACATTTTTCTTGGTTCTAGACTTGGCCCTGTCTATTGCACTATAGTTGAAAGTCTCACTTGCTAACCGTACAACCTGAAATGAGAAGACCGAATTTCTTCAAAGTTACCCTCAAATCATAGATGAACAAATACGGGTTCTGTCAAAAGTTGACAAGCGAGCATTAACATTTAACCCAATGGAGCCGCCTATTTTTTGCACTTTCCATCTGTAGCTTACACCGCCCTAAACCGCCAGGAAATGCCAATGTATTAAGGTGAATAGAAAGACGTATAATGAGTCAACGTGGTATCGGCATCTGGGAACATGGTGGTTTGTAGCGCTGCCGGCAGTAACTGATGATTTCTACATTAGAGGTAATAGGGCTTTTTGTCCAAAGTGGGTGTGGTCTTCTAGGTGACTCACAGCAGGGCGGTTTATGGCGGCATGGGCTCCACTGGGTTAACTGAACTACAACTCTTAGTATTGGACATGCAGGAATTTTTGTTACAATGGAAAAGGGTTTTTATCATGAAAACCTCACCTTCGTTTTAGGAACCACATTTAACTGCAATTTTTGATCCACTAGACTAGCACCAGCTTCTGATAGGTATCCCTGGTTGAGGACAAGACAACTCCGACCAAAACAACACGGACAACACAACTTCTGCATCCACTTGGTCCACTTTGGATTCAATTTTCCATATGGTTCTTCGTCTTTCGGTTTGAATACCCCAATTTTTTTCTGAAAGGAAAGATGTTGAAAAATGCATTAGAATCTTGTTATTGGATTGGAATACGATGAACACCTCTCTTTCCTCTTAACAGGTTATAGAAAATACCGGGTAAGCAGTCCTAATTGGATTCTGAAACTAAGATATAATGCATAGAACCAATTTTTTTGGTGGCCACAAAAAGTCTATGAGTTGATGACAATGAATCACTTTGTTTACATAACAGCACACCATCACTCGGGGTTGCTGTCTCATCAGCTGATCCTGTAAGAGAAGGGTCATCTGCAGGGTGTATGGTTATCAAAAATTAATTAAATAAGATAATGGATTATGATTTTGTGACTTACACTGTCTGACAGACACTACAACTACAAGCATGACAAGTGTAAGTGGCTACCATCAATGATCATTTCACACTTTTAATGCAATATTTTAATGCAATAAAACTTATCACTCAAGTATAAGGTAAAAACCACTAATTCCATCAAATGATTTTGGTAAATTGACTTAGACAGCGTACAAGGGTCCATTTCCATGGTAACGCATTTACAGCTATATGTACGAGATCGAACAAGAGGCTGCAAGCACCGCGATCAGATGCTACGGTGGAAAAGGTGCTTATAATGGTCAGCGAGTTATGAAACCTATCGAGACATCCTTCAGTCAATAACACAATCAATAGCCCAACAATGTAGTATTACAGCTTGTTCCACACGGTGAAATTTCTGATCAAATTCGTTGATTCATGGCTTGATGATTGTTTTCAATGAAAACGATCATCTACACGTGCAAGCCCACATCACACTAAAATTTGAGAAGAGTTTGTTTGTGTTTTTGTTCGCGATTTTCTCCAAGATTGACAAACGGATCGCCCCCAAACTTGGTATGCACATGCAGACAGACCTGGGAAGTGTCCTTATGAAGCCCGAATTTTGATATGACTTATAGTTTTCGAAATACATGTATCAAGATATTAACGAAAATAACAATGCTGTATACGCCTTTTGACGTCACGATGTCTTCGCAATTTTCCTCGCGTCATCCATGACGTCAGCAACGTCATGTGACAAAATGATGTCATTATGCCACTTGAACGGGTATGAGTCGTCATTACATCCCCCAAGCGCTCGCATGAATTTAGCAGTAGTTGCCCACTGAACGGGTATTGCCTAGTTCAGCAAATTCAGAAAATTTGCTAAGAAATATGACCATGTGAAATGGGCTAAAACCAGTTAGAATGATCCCCTGATTGCTATCACGAACTCCACGCAAGAAACTGCCTAAGAGAAAATAACCGTTGTTGACCGGAATAGGCCTCGAGCCACATTATCCATCCTGCATCAGAATATGTTGCCATCTGCTGATTACCGGTATCAATATGCCAATCACTCCCTATTTATTATGCCTGACGTTCATTTAGTAGATAAGCATCATTGGATATATTGAACAGTGGCTATCTCCATGGTTGTAACCTACATGTATAACATGCCAACAGAGGAAATAACTGAAACAATTTCTTGTCAGGATGTCTTCAAATGTGACCCGGCACAACAAAATGAGTCGGAATGCGCACAGAAGACCCAACATGTCCAAGGTGACACCAACGGTTTGTTGATTTCAGGATTGTCTGCCCATTGTGAAATTTCACTTTGTCGATTTCTGTAATTGTTAATTGTCGTCTGGTGTCATCTTCGATCTTCTGTGCGCATTCCGACTCATTTGTGACCCGGCACAGCAAAATGAGTCGGAAGTCGCACAGAAGAAGACCGAAGGTGGAACCAGACAGCAACCACAGAAATCGACGAAGTCAAATTTCACAATGGGCAGACAATCCTGAAATCAGCGAACCGTTGGGGTCACCTTGGACATATTGGGTCTTCTTATGTGCGCATTCCGACTCATTTTGTCGTGGCGGGTCACATTTTGTTGTGCCGGGTCACAAATGAATAGAACCCTTCTCACAAGTCAGGGTAATGAGCTGAATAACTTACTTTCTCTTTATCTCTCATAAAGTACGAACCGCTACTCCCTTGAATGATGAGCTCTGGTAGGACTCCGTCACTAATTGCGTCCTGTGCATCCTGAATGAGCTTTGCAAATTCTGGATCTTGCACGGAGTCATTTTTCGGGTACACCACGTACGGGTGCCCATTAGATCCATCCAATTGTTCATAAGAGTAATCTCCTTCAAATCTTAAATCTTTCGGGGCTGCTTGCTCTCCTTCCATAATGTTTTTTTATTGATCAAGCACGGTTTTAAGATGAGTATATTCTGACTGAGGACATAGTGTTTGTGATTGTCACCAAAAAGATACGTAATTCTTGCCCTACCACATGTATGACCTATCACATGTATGACCTATCACATGTACGACCTATCACATGTATGAGTTTCCCAATATTTTTGAATTTGCTAACCTGGAAAAAACAGTTATTTCAGCATTCACTACAGCATGCTTTAGTGAAGGATGAAATCCCAATCAATCAACATGAAGAACATCCATGTTCCCATACTTGTTATTGCAATTTTCACCATGTTTTTTCTTCAAGACAACATAATCCATCAGAAAAGTCAATGATGAGTTGCAAATTAAGCCCACATTTATAGCTCCTTCTGTACCAAATGAAGATGGGGAATTTTTTGTGGGGAATTGTTTTGAAGGTGGGGATTTGGCCCAGTGGTTAAGGCATGCTGCCCCTGAGTGCTGGCGATTGAAGCCTAAATGCGAGGGTGTGTGGGTTCAAGATTGGTAGGAAGCCATGTCTTTTTTTCACCTTATAAACCTGTTATTTCAAGCTCTGTACCAAATGCAGTGGACAATTTACAATGCTGAAGCGGAGATGCTCATATTGTAAAGCTTGCAGGACAATCACGGAATTGCAACTATGGATACCATACGCCGTAAACAACAACAGAATGGCAATCAAATTCCAAGACAAGAGGCCAGAGGGGGAAAACTTCCCAGAATATGCACAAGAAACATGTCTGAATGGCAACAGGGAAAGCATTTGGATGGAGTTACAGCCATACAAGACATTCTTCCTTTCATCTCTAGAGCCGGTTAGTCCATTCACCATTGAATTTCCGGTAGTAGCCTCCCTGGTTCCTTCCACAACACAAAGCATATTGCCCAATATTGTCTACCGACATGACGCCCTAGTTCCTGCTGCTCTCAATTTGCAATATTCAGAAGGAATGACAATAACGATTCTTCTTGGAAATATGGAATGGTTCTGACAGGTTCTGGGATGAGGGAAGAACTAGTAGGCAAGGCTTTTCTAGATGAGATTCAATGGATGCCAGAAGACTGCCAACACCCTCCACGATCAACTGGCGAGACCGTTTAAATAATTCATTAATACACCTAGGACTGAGAGACTCCTTGATGGATTGCTGAATGCCCCGATGAATATGACCAATTTGTGACCCACCCTCGGACCCTGGCAAAAGCAGACGCATGTCACTCAGAAGGTGAGCCTCAATGAACTATAATGCCTGCTGTACATGATCAAATTTTTCATCCAATTTTTTGGAAATTCAGATTCCCGGCCTATTGGGCTTCAGTGTATCCCATGCAGGCCTTTACTGAGCATATTCAGAAAATTGGATGAAAAATTTGATCGTGTACAGCGGGTATTAGATGACACCATGAGAGAATGGAAGAAATAGATTGTTTCAGATTTCATAATAGACAGACAATACCGAAACTGACAAATGTTTGGTCCCCAAACCTGCCAAGCTAAGAATGACATGCGTCTGCTTTTGCCAGGGCGGGTCACATTTTATAAGCAAGCAAATTTTGTTGCCAGCCAGGGGTTAAAGACATAACATTAGATGTATTGAAGCTACTCGGTTGGTAAATTGATCACTTAGCCAAGGGCATGAAGGGGATGCTCCTCAAGGCACGTCAGCCAGAAACCACAAGCTATATATTTCCCAGCTGAGTTCTCAACATACAGGAAGGTATCTGATTTCTGAAGAGTCATTGAGTTGATAGAAGACTGTTCAGGTCGAACTAGACCCCAACAATATCCATCATACGTTTGTGGAGGAAGCCCTGTTATACTAAAGCCAAGCATACATCACACTTGCGACTGGAGACAACTAGTCGCCACTGAGCTACAACTGGCGACTGGGAGGATCTAGCTGGAACTGGCGGCGACTGATCAGTCGCCAGAAATGGTCGATGTACGCACCCTTGCGACTCGCTGGAACTGAGATTTTGCCAGTCGCCGCCAGTTGCACATGTTCAACTTTCTAGCGACTAGTTGTACCCAGTTTCGTTCAGTCGCTGCGATGTACCCGGGCTTGCGACACAGAGTAGCCTACCAGTTTTCTGAACAAAACCGAGTCTCATCGAGTCCCAACGTCCGGGATGTTACCCTAGTTGCTGCCAGTCGCAAGTGCGATGTACGCAGTCAGGACATGACAACTAAGGACCCTCCTAGTTTTACTGAGTTGCTGAATTTACAATGTGCGTGCAGCGCATACATCACCAGCGACTGATCAGATCAGTTGCTTCCAGTCGCAAGTGCGGTGTACGCCTGGCTTTATAACAGTAACACATGGCTCAGGAAAAACCATCACACCTAATCAATTATAACCAAATGAAATCGGATGGTGAAGAGGCGTCTGCCAAGGTGTTACCATAACATGATAAACGTATCAATATCTTCACCAGAACATCAAAGATAACTGTAGTGTATGCACACAATTTCTGTTATCAATCCTGAAATTTTGAACAGATTGCAACAGAATTCAATTGTGAGAATGTCATATGGTGACGGCTATCGGAGGCTCGGGATGGGGTTGCAGCTACATGTAGAGCGAGTCCTGAATCTATCTGTCTATTGGCTAGTGGATTTTTATCTTGAACCACATGCTTGTCGAAAACACTTTTCCACTATCCAAAAAGCGCTGCTCTCGAGTTTTCCGTGTGAGTTGGCTCTCAATGGGCGATTCACCATTGTTGGTTACACGAGACACAAACGACTGCCCATATAGTCTGGTTGAGTTGCCCATAGAGAGCTAACTCATATGAGAAAACTCACACAGTGCAGTAAAGTATAATTCACCCGAACTTCAACATGGCAAAGTGCACCGCCTGTGCAACAGGCACTTGAACACAATCATTAAACCACAAAGCACAACATTTACCAGTTGACTGGGCACAACTTTGGAGTGTTTGCTGTTCAAGTGACCCTAACATTAGGTAACTGCGACATGGATTATTTACCACTGACTTGTGCACATTTTCAAGCTTGAAGCTTGGCACTTTGCCCATGTTGAAGTTAGGGTGAATTATACTTTACCTTTACTTCAGCCCCTGAAACACCTGGTTACCCCCCCCCCCAAAAACAACATTCCATTAAATGAAATGGTCCATGGACCATGTGCTCACTGGGTTGGACATAATAGTCTAATGGCAGAGGGAGGTACATATCAGTTATGAGCAATCTGGGTCAAGTCATTCCCAGAAAAGACTGAAGATTTTTGGGTTATGCCACCTGGCGGCCANCAGGCATTGGGACAATCAACAGGCCATGTATTGTTAAAACATCGAAGGATTATCCAAAACCCTGTGGAAACCACACTGCTCGCCGCAAACTATGGCGGAATCTGCTATAGTGCAAACGGGGCTTAACTTAACTCCTAACTTACATGCTCGCCACTCATCGGGATGTTTGAATGGGAATGCTAAGCCATTATCAATGGCAGCTATTGATATCTCAGGAGGCTTCACCACACTCCAATCGTCATCATCCTCATCTTGGTCCTGGACTTCGGATTTTTCGTATCGTATTAACCAGTTATCGTTGCCTCGATCTGAAAAGTAGGGGAAGAAAATCGTACCTCAGCATTCAAAGGATCCATATATTGAAGTGGAAAGTAGATTCTGAGGTTTACAGAGAGTGTGCAGTGGCTCATTGTGACATCACTTTTGACCGGTGGTCCACACGCTGACGTCCACGACAAAGTGCGCACTGTGTGCATTACATCATGGTCACACACACACTACTTGCGCCGACGACAAAGTGCACCACGTGGCGTCCAATATAGCGGATTAGACTGATCACATGATGCGATGTCGGATGACATCACCTGCATGCTCTCCATACAAAGTCAATATATTTGTTACACTTCTCCACCATTACTGTGCACTCCTTGTTTGGCAAAGCGGACATACACATGGCCCCTGTGAGCAATAGGGGACATGATGTCATTGCCCAACCTTATGCAGAGCTACATACATATACCGGCCATCTTGTCCAAACAAGGCCATCGACTGCGTCTTTAGCCTTGTCCCAATCGTGTCATCTTTTGCGTTAACTCATAAATTATAAATGAATCTGACCCCTATTTGACTCCACCTCCGAGCCAATCAAAACTCTTGAAACAAGTCGCCGTTCGGCACTTTCTCTTCTCTTCCCGCACACATTTGTAACACGGATTTTGATTGGCACGTCGATTATCCTTCGCACACTGATGATTGGCTGAGGCTCTGATCTCCTCAGAAGCGGGAAATGTGATAGATTCAAACCAGGCTAGATGGGCGTGAGGCCAGATAGACTGGTGAGAATCAGATGATACCGGCAGAAAATTCCCTCCTATGAAACCAAGATCACTGACTACTGAATCTTTCTGGCACATGCCTCTGATACCTGATGAACATGCTCTGGCACCTTATTCTCAGTTTCATTTCATTATATTTACCTGTATTCCTAATGATATAATCTAAAACTACTAATTTTTCGAATAGATTTTGGAATTGTTTAGCAGTGGATTCCGGCAGTGACTCCGAGTCAAATCTTCGTAACCAATAATCAGCATCCCGAAAATTATTTACAAACATTTGGAAGGACCCGGTCTGAAAAAAAAGACAGGATATATTGAAGCTTACGAAATAAATGATGAATTCTTAAAGCCATACAATCACGAGAGCTACCGTAGCTGTCGATTCACATTTTGGTTCGAACACTCGTTGAGAAAGTCTCGTGAAAGTGGCATGCTTCCATGTGAAATAATCTGATTGATGATCGACTCTGACCACAACACTTGTTTTTCGTCATCTAACTTTTGCTAAGAAACTTTCTCGCATTTTTGTTCGAACCAAAATGTGAATCGACAGCTACGGCAGCTCTCGTGATTGTATGGCTTTAACTCTTTGAGGCTGATGCTCTTCTTTCTACCTGTCCTAAGACATAGGACCATATTCTGGGAACTTCCTTAACTCTAAGGTTACCTTTAGCTACATGTATTGGTTGCAGGGCAGAATACAAAAGCTTAAAGGGGATCTTAGAGTTGAGGAGGCTTCTGGAATATGAGCCATAGTTTTGAAGGTCAGATGTCAAGCTCAAACAGGTGATTTGTCAGCAAAAAGAGATCCCAATGCTGTACACACTTTCCACATAAACAGAGATGTCAACGTTTGACTTGTCTACGAGGTTGATCCATGAGATAAATCGTACATGTAGATGTCAGCCAGATAACATCCCTCTGAGGTCAAGTGCAAACAAGTCGCGTGTCAATCGGACATGGCCAGAATAATGTATGTTGACAAAGTACACATGTCACGGTAGGTATTGAGGGTGGGTACGATAGGTTGATTGGTTCTGAATCTAATTATTTCTCGTACATGTACACTGTTTACAGGCAGTATGCCAATGCAGTGCATGAACACTCACACTTGCACCCAAACAGACAAAAAACAAAAACACATATGGTTACATATGACAAATACCTTTGGAGGTAATCCTAACCGATGAAACTTTCGACCTATTTCTGGAAATCTTTCTGCTACATTTTTCTTGGTTCTAGACTTGGCCCTGTCTATTGCACTATAGTTGAAAGTCTCACTTGCTAACCGTACAACCTGAAATGAGAAGGCCGAATTTCTTCAGAGTTGCCCTCAAATCATAGATGAGCAAATACGAGTTCTGTCAAAAATTGAGAAGCAAGCATTAACTTTTAACCCGCCCTATTTTTTGCACTTTCCATCAGTAGCTTACACCGCCCTAAACCGTATTAAGCTGAATAGAAAGACGTATAATGAGTCAAGGCGGTATTGACGTCTGGCAACATGGCGGTTTGTAGCGCTGCCAGCAGTAACTGATGATTTCTACCAAAAATTCATTCTACATTAGAGGTAAGAGAGTCTACATTGGAGCTTTTGTCCAAAAGTGGGCGTGGTCTTCTAGGTGACTCACGGCAGGGCGGTTTATGGCGGCATGGGCTCTATTGGGTTAACTGAAATACCACTCTTAGTATTGAACATGTAGGACTGACGAAATTGGATGGATATTTAACATTCCACAAAGCTTGGAAAAAGGGGCTTTTGGTGAAAATAAACTTGTACATTTTTCGCTCACTTATGAATTTTTGTTACAATGGAAAAGGGTCTTTATCATGAAAACCTTACCTTCGTTTTAGGAACCACATTTAACTGCAATTTTTGATCCACTAGACTAGCACCAGCTTCTGATAGGTATCCCTGGTTGAGGACAAGACAACTCCGGCCAAAACAACACGGACAACACAACTTCTGCATCCACTTGGTCCACTTTGGATTCAATTTTCCATATGGTTCTTCGTCTTTGGGTTTGAATACCCCGATTTTTTTCTGAAAGGAAAGATGTTGAAAAATGCATAAGAATCTTATTATTGGATTGGAATATGATGAACACCTCTCTTTCCTCTTAACAGGTTATGGAAAATAAGCGGTCCTAATTGGATTCTGAAACTAAGATATAATGCATAGAACCAATTTTTTGGGTGGCCACAAAAAGTCTATAGCCTAGTTTATACTTCGACGCAAGACCATCGGCGTCCGACGCCCGATCAAATCTGGACGCCGACTTCGCGGAATTGATTTATAGTTCAGCGTACTTTAGCGACAGCGACCTTTATGAAATGACTCAAGTAGTTACAGCCTCGCGATCGAATGCCGACCAAATCGCACGTCGGGGTCGGCGTCGAACGCAAGATCGAGCGTCGGTCGCCGACGATGGTCGTGCGTCGAAGTATAAACTAGGCTTTAGAGTTGATGACAATGAATCACTTTGTTTACATAACAGCACACCATCACTCGGGGGTTGCTGTCTCATCAGCTGATCCTGTAAGAGAAGGGTCATCTGCAGGGTGTATGGTTATCAAAAATTAATTACGTAAGATAATGGATTATGATTTTGTGACTTATACTGTCTGACAGACACTACAACTACAAGCATGACAAGTGTAAGTGGCTACCATCAATGACCATTTCACACTTTTAATGCAATATTTTAATGCAATAAAACTTATCACTCAAGTATAAGGTAAACCACTAATTCCATCAAATGATTTTGGTAAATTGACTTAGACAGCGTACAAGGGTCCATTTCCATGGTAACGCATTTACAGCGATATGTACGAGATCGAACAAGAGGCTGCAAGCACCGCGATCAGATGGTACGGTGGAAAAGGTGCTTATAATGGTCAGCGAGTTATGAAACCTATCGAGACATCCTTCAGTCAATATTACAATCAATAGCCCAACAATGTAGTATTACAGCTTGTTCCACACGGTGAAATTTCTGATCAAATTTTTGGAATACGCCAACTCAGAGCTCACGGCTTGAAAACAATCATCTCCGTGCAAACCCACATTCAACAAATCATACTAAAATTTGAGAAGAGTGTGTGTGTGGTTGTGTTTGCGATTTTCTCCAAGACTGGCGAATGGATCACCCCCAAACTTGGTATGCAAATGCCGTCAGACCTCAGAAGTGTCCTTACGAAGCCCAAATTTTGATTTGCCTAATATATTTTGAAATATTAAGAATTAATGAAAATACATTTGTAACAATGCTGTTTACGACTTTTGACATCACGCCGTCTCCGAGATTTCCATCGCGTCATCTGTGACGTCAGCAACGTCATGCGACAAAATGACATCATTACGCCACTCGAACGGGTATGACGTCATTACATCCCCCAAGCGCTCGCATTAATTTAGCAGTACGGGTAGTTGCCCACTGAATGGCTACTGCCTAGTTCAGCAAATTCAGAAAATTTGCTAAAAAAATATGACCATGTGAAATGGGCTAAAATCATCAGTGGAAGAAGGACAATGGCCAGAGCTTCCTTCACTGACCGCATGTGCCTGAGCTTTCAGTCATGTCAGATCAAGAAAATCCAGTTAGAATGCTCCCCAGATTGCAATCACAAACTCCACGCAAGAAACCGCCAAAGAGAAAATACCCCTAACCGTTGTTGACCGGAATAGGCCTTGAGCCACATTATCCATCCTGCATCAGAATATGTTGCCATCTGCTGATTACCAGTATCAATATGCCAATCACTCCCTATTTATTATGCCTGACGTTCATAGCAGATCAGCATCATTGGATATATTGAACAGTGGCTATCTCCATGGTTGTAACCTACATGTATAACATGCCAACAGAGGAAATAACTGAAACAATTTCTTGTCAGGATGTCTTCAAATGTGACCCGGCACAACAAAATGAGTCGGAATGCGCACAGAAGAAGACCCAACGGGTCGTATTCATAAAGCGGTTCTATTGTTAGAACCGTCTTAGGCCGGGTCCAAGTACAGTAGTTGACCATACTTGGAACCGGCCTCAGACGGTTCTAACAATAAAACCGCTTTATGAATACGACCCAACATGTCCAAGGTGACACCAACAGTTAGCTGATTTCAGGATTGTCTGCCCATTCTGAAATTTGACTTTGTCGATTTCTGTAATTGTTGTCTGGTGTCATCTTCGATCTTCTGTGCACATTCTGACTCATTTTGTTGTGCCGGGTCACAAATGAGTAGAACCCTTCTCACAAGTCAGGGTAATGAGCTGAATAACTTACTTTCTCTTTATCTCTCATAAAGTACGAACCGCTACTCCCTTGAATGATGAGCTCTGGTAGGACTCCGTCACTAATTGCGTCCTGTGCATCCTGAATGAGCTTTGCAAATTCTGGATCTTGCACGGAGTCATTTTTCGGGTACACCACGTACGGGTGCCCATTAGATCCATCCAATTGTTCATAAGAGTAATCTCCTTCAAATCTTAAATCTTTCGGGGCTGCCTGCTCTCCTTCCATTGTTTTTTATTGATCAAGCACGGTTTTAAGATGAGTATATTCTGACTGAGGACATAGTGTCTGTGATTGTCACCAAAAGATACGTAATTCTTGCCCTATCACATGTATGACCTATCACATGTACGACCTATCACATGTACGACCTATCACATGTATGAGTTTCCCAATAATTTTGAATTTGCTAACCTGGAAAAAACAGTTATTTCAGCATTCACTATCACAGCATGTTATAGTGAAGGATGAAATCCCAATCAATCAACATGAAGAACATCCATGTTCCTTTTACTTGTTATTGCAATTTTCACCAAGTTTTTTCTTGAAGACAACATAATCCATCAGAAAAGCTGATGATGAGTTTGAAATTAAGCCAACATTTATAGCTCCTTCTGTACCAAATAAAGATGGGGAATTTTTTGGAAGATGGGGATTTGTCCCAGTGGTTAAGGCGTGCTGCCCCTGAGTGCTGGCGATTGAAGCCTTATATGTGAGGGTGTGTGGGTTCAAGTCTGGTAGGAAGCCATGTCTTTTTTCACCTTATAAACCTGTTATTATTTCATGCTCTGTACCAAATGCAGTGGACAATTTACAATGCTGAAGCGGAGATGCTCATATTGTAAAGCTTGCAGGACAATCACAGAATTGCAACTATGGATACCATACGCCGTAAACAGCAACAGAATGGCAATCAAATTCCAAGACAAGAGGCCAGAGGGGGAAAACTTCCCAGAATATGCACAAGAAACATGTCTGAATGGCAACAGGGAAAGCATTTGGATGGAGTTTCAGCCATACAAGACATTCTTCCTTTCATCTCTAGAGCCGGTTAGTCCATTCACCATTGAATTTCCGGTAGTAGCCTCCCTGGTTCCTTCCACAACACAAAGCATATTGCCCAATATTGTCTACCGACATGACGTCTGAGTTCCTGCTGCTCTCAATTTGCAATATTCAGAAGGAATGACAATAACCATTCTTCTTGGATATATGGAATGGTTCTAACAGGTTCTGGGATGAGGGAAGAACTAGTAGGCAAGGCTCTTCTAGATGAGATTCAATGGATACCAGAAGACTGCAAACACCCTCCAAGATCAACTGGCGAGACCGTGCAATTTAAATAATTCATTAATATACCTAGGACTGAGAGACTCCTTGATGGATTGCTGAATGCCCCGATGAATATGACCAATTTGTGACCCACCCTGGCTGGCAAAAGCAGACGCATGTCGCTCAGAAGGTGAGCCTCAATGAACTATAATGCCTGCTGTACATGATCAAATGTTTCATCCAATTTTTTGGAAATCCAGATTCCTGGCCTGTTGGGCTTCAGTGTATAAACCCCCATCATCCAAAGAACTACGTGCAATTGTTAATGCCTCAAAAACATGACGTTCAAGGAACTTTACAGAGCATACATGTATTCAGAAAATTGGATGAAAAATTTGATCGATGGAAGAAATAGATTGTTTCAGATTTCATAATAGGCAGACAATACTGAAACTGACAAACGTTTGGTCCCCAAACCTGCCAAGCTAAGAACGACATGTGATGCGTCTGCTTTTGCCAGGGCGGATCACATTTTATAAGCAAGCAAATTTTGTTGCCAGCCAGGGGTTAAAGACATAACATTAGATGTATTGAAGCTGTACTCAGTTGGTAAATTGATCACTTAGCCAAGGGCATGAAGGGGAAGCTCCTCAAGGCACGTCAGCCAGAAACCACAAGCTATATATTTCCCAGCTGAGTTCTCAACATACAGGAAGGTATCTGATTTCTGAAGAGTCATTGAGTTGATAGAAGACTCGTCAGGTCGAACTAGACCACAACAATATCCATCATACGTTTGTGGAGGAAGCCCTGTTATACTAAAGCCAAGCGTACATCACACTTGCGACTGGAGACAACTAGTTGCCACTGAGCTACAACTGGCGACTGGGAGGATCTAGCTGGAACTGGAGGCGACTGATCAGTCGCCAGAAATGGTCGATGTACGCACCCTTCCGACTCGCTGGAACTGAGATTTTGCCAGTTGCACATGTTCAACTTTCTAGCGACTAGTTGTACCCAGGTTCGTTCAGTCGCTGCGATGTACCCGGGCTTGCGACACAGTGCCAGTTTCCTGAACAAAACCGAGTCTCATCGAGTCCCAACGCCCGGGATGTTACCCTAGTTGCTGCCAGTCGCAAGTGCGATGTACGCAGTCAGGACATGACAACTAAGGACCCTCCTAGTTTTACTGTGTTGCTGAATTTGCAATGTACGTGCAGCGCATACATGTACATCACCAGTGACAGATCAGATCAGTTGCTTCCAGTTGTAAGTGCGGTGTACGCCTGGCGTTATAACAGTAACACATGGCTCAGGAAAAATCATCACACCCAATCATTTATAACCAAATGAAATCGGATGGTGAAGAGGCGTCTGCCAAGGTGTTACCATAACATGATAAACGTATCAATATCTTCACCAGAACATCAAAGATAACTGTAGTGTATGCACACAATTTCTGTTATCAATCCTTAAATTTTGAACAGATTGCAACAGAATTCAATTGTGAGAATGTCATATGGTGACGGCTATCGGAGGCTCGGGATGGGGTTGCAGCTAGAGTGAGCCCTGAATCTATCTGTTCATTGGCTGGTGGATTTTTATCTTCAACCACATGCTTGTCGAAAACACTTTTCCACTGTCCTAAAAGCGCTGCTCTCGAGTTTTCCGTCCGAGTTGGCTCTCAATGGGCGGTTCACCATTGTTGGTTACACTGAGACACAAACGACTGCCCATATAGTCTGGTTGAGTTGCCCATAGAAAGCAAACTCATATGCGAAAACTCACACAGTGCAGTAAAGTATAATTCACCCTAACTTCAGCATGGCAACGTGCCACGCCTGTGCAACAGATACCATATAGTGAACACAATGATTAAACCACAAAGCACAATATTTACCAGTTGACTGGGCACAACTTGGGGAGTGTTTGCTGTTCAAGTGACCCTAACATTAGGTAACTGCGACATGGATTATTTACCACTGACTTGTGCACATTTTCAAGCTTGGCACTTTGCCCATGTTGAAGTTAGGGTGAATTATACTTTACCTTTACTTCAGCCCCTGAAACACCTGGTTAGGTTACCCCCCCCCCCCAAAAAAAACATTCCATTAAAAATTCAATGCATTTGTATNGCACTTTTTGTGTTTTTGGTTTCCGCCACCTGGTGGCCAAACTGAGAGTCGAATCGGACCGAAACATGGTGTCGTGGGTCATCTGACCTAGGGGTATATATGTACCAAGTTTCAGATCAATAGCTCCAGCGGTTACGAAACGTGCCCTGCTAACGGACCACGACGGACGACGACGACGGACGCTGCACCATCGTAATAGCTCACCCCAGTGAGCTAAAAATGCATTTGTATTGTCTATCATGGTTGCTCCTGGACATTGTTGTCACTAGTAACGAATTGGTTTATGTCAATATGATGAGCAGAACATATTGTTCCATCTGCCAAAAATCAATGGATAATGTACGATCACTTCAATGTGCAGCGCCAACATACAGCAAACCTGTTATTAAATTGTGCCTACAGGTTTTACAGAAACGTGAGCACCTGCACGGGAAAGAACAGATGGTTGGGTCTCTTGATGTTGTTTCAAAATACATGCAACACCCACAGGCCGAATAAGTCGAAATTCATATTTGAGTATCATGAAATGTGATGTCATTCAGACACTTCGGCAGGATTCTCACGCCTACTAGTACTCATCAGTAACATTTTTTGATAGCTGTCAGAAATCCACAAACCAACGTACAGACATCTGGGGTATCACCCGCTGACATCCATTTTCAAAGTGGGGTACCACAAATGCACACACCTATATGGTACAGTAATAAAGTACGTTTATCATCTGGACCCCGATGGGCATAACTGGACAACAATGAATTTAGGGTTTACTCTAAACGGTCCAACGCACATTGTTTTCTAACCAGCTGAACCTTGGTTCCAAATAGGCCGAGAACATGCAACTAGGCCTTGATTCGAAATTGAACACAGGCATGGCGCATGGGATTGGCTGGAAGTGTCCTGTCAATAAAACGCATTTCAATAGCCAGACTTCACCAACAATACCAAGGTCTGCCAACAACCAAAGGGTCCTCCCAGCGGGGTCCAGATGATTTAAACGTACTATAATAGTGGATGGGTGTAAAAAGAACTCATTGGTGACCATCATCAGTGAGAATTTTCAGGTCCATCGGTGTATCTTGCCACAAATGACAGTGATTGGACACATAAGGAATCCCTGTGACATGACCCGGCCTCTGAAACCCTCCATCCAATCTGATTGTAATCTGTGAACCATGAATACAATTCACTTCGAATTGGCAAAGAGCAGGCAACGCAATTCAAAGTCTTCAGATCAGAAATATGAGAGATCAATTTGGAAACATGAGATCGAAAGACAGTTAGGAAAAGTCCAGGTGAAATTTCGGTGTTACTTTTTACGAGTCGATATATCCTTCCCAGCAAAAAGACTGCGACAGCCCAAAAGAGAGATGTCCCACGCCTAAAATCCACAAGAATGACAATCACAAGGAAATAAGACATAAGGACAACATGATCAGCACATGTCTGAACCGGTGAAAGGATCAGCTGAGGTAGTTTCCTGGTCTTCGCACACAACAGCACTTATTCCATTCAAAAAAACAATTTGTGCCCATGACCATTTCGTATACACACAATTTCTTCAGGTCATTGAAACCCACGAGTCACAATCAGCAATCCTCAGTGCACATGGACAGCCAGAGATAATGGTTGAATATGCGAGTTCGTGACAAACATGCACATGATGTGGCATTGATTGCCATGATCCATGTGTGCCTCAACAGTCAATACAACCTGGCGTTGGTTCATTGCATTGTTCACAGATGGCAGTAATGCTTCATTGATGATCAGTCATTTGCTGACCTATCCACAGGCAAGCATAGCCCAATGCAGATTTGAACACGAAAGGACATGAATACATCATATGTAACCCGGTCTGTGAAAACCCAGCCAAAGTCGCTGGGGAGTGACACACTAGGCCTTGATCATACCTACCCTTTGTTGCACAATCGATAAGGCTTTCCTTTGCCACCAAAAGACCGTCACTTTTTCATTGTGATGACACTCCCTACATCACTTAACAACCCTGTGGTGTTCAGCGACTTTGGCTGGGTTTTGCCAGACTTTGTCACATAATGACATGTTCATGGAAGTGTGCAAAACTGTACACAAAATTGTTCACATTAGATTATCCGTGGCTTCGTCTGGTTAACTCCATTGCTGCCAGTCTTTACAAAATGTATGATGACCCCCCCCCCACCAGTTTTCATTTGCTTCAGAGTATCAAAGGTTGACCATAGCCAGCATCCCTTCCATTTCAGATGCCATAGATTTTGTAAGTGAAAGCAGTCAGAGACACACAGATGGTTGACCCTAATCTGATTGCAGATTGATACCGTGGATTTTTCTAACATGTCTTCTAATAGGCCTAATAGGCCTATTGGCAACAGCTGTTCGTCATGTATTTGTATGCAAATGACATTATTCCTGTTCTTCTGTGTCTGAAGGCCAACATCAATTCAAATGCAAAGGGGCTGTTCATTTTCATCACTTGAGGAATCTGAGTTGTGATCCTTGGGAAAACAAAAAAAGCCATGCACTTGCAAATTGCATTATTTGTTGTGCTGTCCAGAATACCATAATCGCTGCAATTTGCAGTTGTAACTTTCTCCATTTTCTCAAGGATCACAACTCAGATTCCTCAATTGATGAAAATGAACAGCCCCTTTCAGATTTTTCAAGACAAACTGAAATTCCACAAATGAGACATGTGCCCCATAAGTGTAGATTGGATTGGTGCAGTGAGATAGTCTTATTCACTGGTACATGTAACCTTGGAGGAATGAATTCCTCCAAGATGTAACTGTGTCATAGAACACCATCAGATGACCTTATCAATTTTTATCAGTGTGCTAAGCAATGCAATTCACAATAAAATCGTCTCTGAACTATGTGACCCACTCCAGCAAAAGCAGGCTCTTGTTGCAATAGAGGAAAGGGTTAACAGGTTTACAACACAAAAGCTGAAATGAATGTCTACTGTGGGTTCACAAGAGTAGAGTGGACAGCAGCAGTTATACAAACTGTGACCAATATGATCACTTGCAACAAGTGCCTCATTTGCTATAGTAGGCTCTTACAAAAAGGCTCTTGGTGAGACTTCAAGTCTGAAGAGTTCAGTCAGCTGAAAAATTTTAGAAGGGTGCAATGCTCTGCCTTTCTGAAGGTGGAAAATCAATATCCTGCCTTTTTCTCATAGACTGAGGGCCGTATTTTAGAACGTTCCTTAACATTAAGGTCAACCTTAAATCTATTGTTCTCGACGGTTTTACAATCAACTTAAAGTCGGCCTTAACGTTAAGGAACTTTCTAAAATACGACCCAATATACAAAACTGGTGCATTGACCACCTTTTTCTATGTCCTGCCTTTTTCTCATTTAGACTACATGCAGCTGCATTTATTTACCACCTTTTCCGACAGCTCCTTTTCAGTCCTGCCTTTTGGAATTTCTAGCTGAAACTGTACTGAAATATGACCAGAGAGGAAAGAAAGCATCTGGAATTCAATTAGGCTACATAGACCTGGTATATGGTGACTTTCCGGCTATTTTGAGACAATCCACTGGAACGACAACTCTCCAAATGTCCGTGGTGACGACAAGAGAAACTACAAAATTACGGCTTTTAGGCCTATACCATACTCACCCCATCGGCATCTTTCACAAAGTAGCTTCCACTGGATCCTTGATAAATTCGTTCAGGATACACTGCACTTTCAATTGCCAATTCAGCATCGCGCATAACTTCAGTGAACTGCGGATCCTCTGGGAAGACATTTTCGAAGTATAGGCCCCCATGATCGCATGAATCTATCCGGCTAAGAAGGGGGGTGTTTTCTTTGTTACCACGGGTTGGAGACCACTGTCCATCATGTCCACCATGATGATGATAACCCCCACCATGGCCCAGGCCATGGCTGTGCCCATGTCCACTTGAACTGGAGGAGGATTCTGCCAAGATTGGGGCGAATGTTACATCTGGAGGTGGTCCAACGGACTCCTCTAGGACAGAGTTTAAGGGTCTATCACGGCTCATTCGATTCAATAGCGGTGATGATAGTTATATGAAGTTTTTGATGGTAAAATTGGGAACTTTTTGCACAATTTTATTTTCCCGGAAGTGGATTGCAGGTTGATTACGTCACACGGAGCTAGCCGCGATGGTAGTAGCCCCAGATGGTAACTAAACCTGTACCGACGGGTTTTGACACTTTTACGGTATTTTGGGCTCTATAAATAATCCCCTGATTGCCATGAGAATTTGTATGATTTTCGTATTTCCGTTAAATGACTTTGGGCTTCTTATAGGTGTAATTAATTAGGCCGAATTAATTAAGGGTCAGAACGAGGCTTGCCCAAGCTGCGTGTCGTGAACTTGGGAAAATGGCGGAAGAACGAGACAATCGAGAACAAAATGATGAATCTTCTAGATCAAGATACGACGGGCCAAGGGGTCCACCACCTCCTCCCTATAGAGGTCCAAGAGGACCAGGACCTAGGGGACCACGGTATTCTTCGACTATATTTCCAACCTTTCAGATATTGCCGTATTTCTAACTAAGTTGAAGTGTCTCGCGCCGGATTGGCACACCGGGTTCGGCTGCCTGTATCAGTGTATGATCATGTACATCTACTGTGTGCATGTATGATCATGTACATCTGTGTGTCTACGTCTGGTGCAGTGCAGACTCCAGTGCAGTGTGCAGTTCACCTGCCTCAGTGTCGGATGATGCACTGTGCACTGCTTCTTGACCAGTCCATGATGATGAAATTTCAATTAGGCTATAAATAAAAAGAAAAATCAATAAAATTCAACTTGTCTTCTCTTACTCTTGTCTTCGTTCTTAATAAAATTTGTTTGTGTTTACGTTTTGTACTAAAAAAATTCGGATGACATCCTGCACAACAACAACACAACATGGGTACATGGGCAAGATAATGAATGATAGAAACCAGTCTCTCTCTGGGGCCATGCAGTGGACATAAGATCTGCCCTATGCAGTCTGTAGTGTGTGGGTCTAATTTCTGGGAGTGATGTGAAGTGACGCCATGTTTTTGACTGTTGACGTTCTCGTTGCATCATAAAAAAGTATTACGCCTGTGCAGGGGCGAAGCCTACATTTTTCGGCAGGAATTAATGAGAGACAAGAATGTTGTCTTTGTCGACATCTCTTCATTTTGTCCTGAACATGTAGAACTGTGGAAATCTGACGGTTGGGGCTACTACAACTACTTTAAAATAGACATCCGTTCATGTTTTTAAAAAGCCTTGGCCTATGTTGTCAATCAATCATCAAGCATGTTAATGACCTAATTTTCAACATCGTTGTTTCCAGGCCACCGTATGGCGGACCACCAAGAGGCCCTCCAAGATTCAGGGGTCCTCCACCACGGGGACCACCTCCAGGTCCTGGAATGAGAGGACCACCACCAGGTATGCGAGGCCCTCCGCCAGGTTAGTAAGGCATCTTCTTTTAACAGATGTCGTTGTGAAGTGTTGGTGTCTTCAAGCATGCTTACTGGGGATCCTATCGGTAGTGGTAAAGTATTTTATTCTTCCCTTGATGGGGAGGGCAGTGTTAATTCTAGGATTTCAGAAGGGCATGGTGCAAACTTTGTGAAAAGGGCACTTCAATCAACCTAGAAAAGGGCACTTTTCATTCGCGACATTTTTACTAACGGAATTTGAGAAGCTAGTCAGTTAAAAAGGTCCCTGTAACTCCAGTCAACAGCCAATTTAAGCCAGTTTCTAAGGTGGTATGACCAAAAGGGACCATGACAGAGGGGTCTGTGGGGTACTAAAACGTTT